>MU873768.1:0-12086 GCA_036418205.1 Ostertagia ostertagi | reverse complement strand
ATGATTCTATGTACAATCCATAGAGTTATTATGGCGCTACCTTAACCTTTTTGGAATTAAATGTTGTATATGTTTTTCCTAGTTCATTGTCTCTCATCTCATCATATCACATCATTTTGTTTTTGTAGATCAGTTTTCCCACAAACTCCCACATAGCAGCGAGTGATGTCATACGTCAAAAGTAATAAAAATGTGCTATGAAATAACTTGTTCGGAAAAGTCTCATGGAAACAGAAATCTCCATTAGACATCCCAACACTGAAACAAATGGAATCAACTGAGATGTATTTGATAGCGAGAGACAATGAGGAAATGCCTGAATTCAAACATAGGAGCAACAGCGGTTGCTTGCAGCATATCAGAGCTGAAGCCAGAACATAGAATCGAGAATCCGATCCCTCAATTGGAAAACAATATGTGAAAAATGTTGAAGAAATTTAAAAAAAAACCACAACTCTTATAAAAGATTACTAGGAGCACTCGAGAGCGACTGTTCGTGTCAACACTCTTTACAGTCGACTCACATGTGAGAAGTTTGATCCGGTTCACGGGATATGGTATGCCACATGACCCGATCTGTTTACTATTCCCAAAATTAGTGACAGTTTCTGCAAAATCACTCCCAAACGATAAATGATTCTCCTTCTTGTGATAATACATTTCTTGATATACTTGTTTATCCCTAAAGCTCTTCAATCATACCAGTAAACAAATCTATAAGCTCTTCAATAGTACCAGTAAACAAAGATTACAGTAATCATACCCAGCCTCGATTTGAAACTTGAACTTCCCGGTTTCTTGAAGCTTCAATTTTGAGTTTTGCCCTCACGAAACCTCGAGTTCATTCAATCTCTTTCAAGTTGCCACCTTCCCAACCAACTGTCCATATTTGCCCGATGGGGTCCGCCTGTCTTTCCGCTTGTTAAGATTTTTCTTCCCCGACTTCGACCTTATCGTAGAATTCTCTTTCAAGTACGAGTTTTAAATTTCCAACGTGTATTTCAGAAATATTCTCAAGAGAAGGTTGGTTGATGGAAAATCCAGAATTATACCTATAGTAGTATGGATACTACAAAACCTGCACTTCTAACCCAGTGATCATGCACGCCATCACAAACCAGTAGCGTTCTAATGATATTTGATGGATATTCTTTCGTCATTCGAATCTGTACATATAATATTAGAACTTAAATCATATCGAATAGTGGTAACGAAAAGAGAGCATTTATTCACTTTCCCCGTGAAGGAATTTAAAAGCATTTTCACTCGATTACGAGTTTGCCCACCTATCTGTCCATTCCTAGCGCCTGGCAAGCGATTATCAGCTGGCAGCCCATATGGGCTGCCATCGTCCCAGGAGCGCATGTTGTTGGCAGCCCATATGGGCGGCCATCGGCGTGAATGTGTTAATTGAGACTTGACTTTAGAATTAGCTTTGCAACTAATTAGGCGGCCGAGATTATGATCCCTATCTACTATACACACCATAAGTATGTTGATTTAAAGGCATACCCCGCGATCAATTTGTTATGGTAACTTCGTTGAAAAAAACAGATGTGCGAAGTGGATCGGTAGTAAAGAAAAATGGAAAGAAGCCATTGGAAACTCTAGAAAAAGTGGCTTTCACCTGAACCGTAGAGAGCATAATGAGCAAACGAGCAGATTTGCTATTCTCAGCACCGAGAAACAGGAAAAGAAGAATCCGAGAAAGCACGAACGCGAAAAAAGTAGACTCGGCCTGTGATATCTGTGATATCAATTCGGCGGTGGGACTCCGGGTGGTTAGTGTAGCCGTGAACATTCTCTTGGCACTTGGTTGCTGCCTATTTTTGGTCATTTCGCTGTGCACGAAGTGTGGTTAGATGTTGCTTGCGAGAGTAGCCTGTCCTTCTGGGCGACGCGGCTTCTCAGTGACCTACATGGTCTTGGAGGAGGCAATCGGAACACCCGGTCGTCGTTCTCGAAAACGTCAAAATTTGCACATGCAAATTAGTTACTCCAAATAGCTTTCCCGGCAGGCAGCGTAAACGTCTGACGCGATAGAAATGGGTATGTAGCTTTTTTAGAGATGGCAAGAGAGACATAAGCGACACACAATGATAGTGAAGTTTGAGAGGGCCCTCGCAACGGGTTCATGCTAGTTTTCTGTTTTACATAAAGCGATCGCGAACGGCTCTGACGGAGGACGTGTACCAAATAGAAAGAGTGAGATCGCAAAAAAGAACCGTCCGAAAACTTTGCAAAATATGCCCTTAATGGCTTTCCAGATAAATATTCATCGCCATTAGTGACAGAGGAATGGTTCGCCCTGAGAATAGGGCCCTGAGAATGAGTGCTGATAGCTATAATAAGACGGAAACCACGTGGGCAGTGTAACAAACAAGCGCGGAGTTTCGAAACATACGATGAGCTTGAATCCAGTAGAAGACTTCCCAATTCCTCAATATTACACCCGTAAAGGTAGCACTTATGAATATTCATTCTCAGAAACATCTTATTTAATCATAATTTGCATCTACATGCCTATTTTAGGTGTCTATGTAGTCTCTGTCTAGTTTGTGTCGTTTCTGGTATTGAGTTGTTCGATTTCTCTTACAATTTTTTTTCATTTTTTTCTCTCTCACGCTGTCTTACATAGCGTATTGAATAAATAAAGAAATGAAATTTACGATAATACACACATTGAAGTAGAAGCATGACTGTAAAGGAATGGTAGAATCATAAAAGTGCGAAGCGTAACCACTAAGTCATATAGTACATATCATTTCCTATTACTCCTAAACTGTTAAGAAAGAATAAGAGAACAAATCGCGTATGCTAATACGCTAATAAGGAACAAAGGCGAAAAGTCTCATTACTTGCTTCAGGAGAGTTCCCTCAACCCCTGCTTCCTGCTTCATTAGCACACCTACACGTGAATCGATAGAAGGTGGGAATTAAATCCTTTCCGTTACCTCAATCACATCAACCATTATCCACTCTGAGGTACTCATTAGATCGATTCAAGCAATTCGTACCTCAACAACTCAAATGACTAGATGTTGATTTTTAGCCGAGCAGGGGCAGTACCAGATTGTCGGATGAAATTTCCCACAATCCCACGTCTTTGACGTCACCTCGATCTTTCAAAAACGATTTCCAACAGTAGGCGCATGTCGAAGGTCGAGAAGGTGGGAATACTATTGCGAAAGACAGAGCGAACACCCATAAACGGGGCGGAGATTTTGCGCGATGCGCCGAGCAAAAGTCACGACCCAGCGATCTAGTCATTGGCGCTCCCCGCGCGTACCGGCGCGCTACGTGCAGCCGAGTGAATAATCACTCGCTGAAGGTTTCTAGCCGTTTACCAGAGAAAGCGTCAGCGTTGAAGAGGACAGCATCGGTAAGACACGCGTCAGTGCTCTAATTAGCGTACAAAGAAATAGTCCCATCTCTCGGGTTCAGGAATGTTTCTCATGATTTTATTCTTCATCCCTGTACCACCAACTACCTCTACTCTTATTTTCAATGGGCTGCTTTTTCATCGCATTCTACGCCCTTGAAGAGAAATTGCTTTTGAGTAATGAGCTAAGTCCAATGAATTTTCTTTTTCATTGTTCTTTCACGTGCTCATGATCTTTCGATAATTGATCAAAACTTCACTTCTATACCCTTGGATAGTCACCAAGCACTAAGTTACTTAAATAATTCATGTTGAGTATTCACACCCAAAATTGGTGCAAGTGGGGAGGGGCGACCGCGCTCGCAAAATCACGCCGGTCCCATGTGGCCAAAAATGCCTAAACGCGCAATGTCATCATTTAAGGCACAGTACAGAACGCAGGGAATTATACGCAATAGACACTCCGCAAACAGGGCTGAAACTGCCCTTGAATGGTTGTGTCGGGGATTCTTGGCCAAGTAGCCCACTCCTCGATCTTGTGACAACTAAGCACCGTTGCTCCATCCGCTACCGAAGCGATGGAACGTAACGCAGCACGACGTCGGAGAAAACTCCGATCTGAACATTCATTCCATCCGAGCCAGTATGAAAGGAGTTCGAAAGGTCAAATATCTGAGCAATCTGTGGGGTAATAAAGGATAAGGATAAAGCATTTGCCGTTGATCAATCCCTTTTTGGGATGCGGCACGCATTCTACTTCCATTTGTACATTCGTAGTGGCGTTTGAATGCGATGTGGCCTATACAATGACTTGCGGGGGCCAGCCGATGTACAAGTCAGTGTTTTTATCCTCCCAGACAAGTCTGGTACCAATTAACCGACCCCGGAGGGGCCCGGACGACGCACGAGTGCCACTTGCCACTACACCATTGCCGCCCTAATTTGAGTGGGGGGATGAGCAAATTGCTGCAGAGCGAAATAAGTGATTTCAAAGAGTACGTGCACTTCGGTGAGCAACGAATATTCAATTAGTAGGGTGATGAGGATGAAAGAGTGGTACGAGATCTTCGAAAAAAATATAGGCTGCTTTTTGGAAAAAAAAAAGTTCTCAGGTTTCGCGACAGTCTATAGTACTTTCAAAGAGCCAATATCCTCTTATGAAGCAGTGGTTCTGGGACAGGTGCAAAAGGCTGTTATGTCGAAAAAGGTGTTCACGAATAACCATAACATGGTTGCTAAGATCTCACAAAAACACCTTGTCATGTCGCTGATTACCGACAAATGAGTTTGGCAGATAGCTACGAACTCCCATGGTGACCGTTTTCTTTACAAAGTCATTTCAAATGAATTGCTTTTCCTGTCAACGTTCCCAGTATGCGAAAATTCGAGGTAATTGAATTGTGAAGATGCAGGCGTGAAAATACTTGTGTCCAAGTTCGATTACTGAACATTCTCTGTAGCGGCAGATTATTTGCCACCGAGAAGAGATATGGCAAGAAACTACTTGCAAAAACTGAAACTGATGAAAGCTCATACGTTCACAGCTACGAATATGGACAATATTATTCGTTTTTTTTCCGCAATTTTTTAGGAAAATATTATGTTGCCGGTTGAGTCTTGACCCTTTCGTGTCTTAATGCTGGGCATAATCTCTGAGGGTTTTTCTGGACGGACCGTTCATTGGGAAACTTATGGAAGTCTCGTTTGATACTTTCTCCACACCATCTCTGCCGAAGCTTACGGTTATTGCTGAAAAGGTTGCTCCTGATATACAGTAAGCTCGACTGCTCTTACGTTACGATTTCAACGAGCGTATCAACGTTAGGCCGGTGTCATAGTTTGCGAATCGCTCGACTCAAGTATGACGTCGGCCTTACGACCGTCAAGGAACACATGGGGGAAGAGGGAAAGATGGGCGGGAACTCTTCCTCCACATTGAAAAGGTAGTCATAGCCATTTACACGCGAATTCGTGAGAAATGAAATGAAAGTTGTTCAGTTCGAGCTCAATCGCTTCATCTATCTCTCACAGATGGGGTGGAACGTGAGCGTGCCAGAGGCCGAAGGAGAATGACGAGCATTTTAGGGTTCTATACCAGTTAAAGCAACAGTCCCAGCAGGGTCTGCTTCTTTCAAAACTAATGGCACTAAAGGATGCACAGGCCCTATTGGAGAACATCTAAAGTGTAGTTATAAAGAAAACCCACCTGGGAAAAGCCTAATAAGGGCGTTAAACTCCTCAAAGATGGGTGTGGTTGGAGATTTCTTCGGGACCGCCCACTTGCCAGCCGTGATTTGACGGAGGCATTCGCGCTCGTTTTGGGACCACAGGGAGTATTTGAACTCTGTCCTTTAAAATAATCAATGTGATCCTGCCTGTTACACTGGAATTGTTTCTTTTTTTGTTGTTGTGATGTTGCTATGTTATGTATAGTGTTATGTAATTATGTTAGTGTTATGCAACTGGAGCGCATTAAGTGGGGCAAGTTCAGACAACTCGTCCAACGCGCGTCTTCCCACATCTCTGAGCGCCAGAAGGGGAGTCCCTGTTTAAAGCCCTGTTCGGCGTTTTTCTTTGGTTTTTTCGTCAAAACTGTCGTCTATAACTACATTATCAACGTATTTAACCCGCAAATTCGTCCTGGGATTGTTGCTTTAAGTGAGACTAGATCTTATGTGTAGATTCAGGCTTGCATCATAACACGACAAGGATGGGAATGGCTAGCTTACACAAGTCATAGCGAGAAGAAATAGACTTTCAAATACCCTCGCAACTATGGAACACAAGTGCGTGCGCGGCGCATCTCAAAGCAGAACTTTTCGGCGGCAGCCGCTTCGGATTCGATTTTTTAACTAATTAATTAATTAAATAATCTACTTATTTACTTACTTATTTATTTATTTATTATGCTAGGTATACCCACACGCATGGATGGATGATGTAAAAAACGGACACTGGTAAGTCCAACGAGTTTAGCATATTCAAACATAATGAAATGGACTGAAAAAACGACCAAAGAGAACTAGTACTGAAGAAACGACCAAAGAGAACTAAGCATGGAATAGTATGAAGCAAATAAGGCAGAGAAGTGCTACAAGATGGAATCAAGGAATGAGGGATCTCACGGACTCGAGCAACTATCCAAATAATTTTTCAAATAATGAGAGATGGTAATGGAGGCGCACGTTCCTTGCAGAACTTATGAAAGGGAGCCACTCTATGTGTGGAAAAAATGACGCCTGCAGTTCAAAGGCAGAAATCACGATGAAAAGCAATCCATTTTAAACGACGAACTTTACGGACTGGAAACAGCAATTCGTCCAATTCCAAATTGAGGTAGAGATGGTGAGTAGTACCAGAAAGAAAGCGAAACCACGAAAAACGGCCCAGAACCGGAGAAATGGGACCCCTTCCTTGTCCGTTGATTTGAGCATTGATGGGACTCTCATCGCTTTGCCCTCTTCAACCCTACGCTCTCTCAGCTATCTAATCACTCGCCACGTATTGTACTACGGCGAGTGATCAGACGATCGGTGGGCGGAGATCGCCGAACTCGCCAACTTTGAGCCATGCTAGATCTCAGAGGTCAAATCTTTCGATGCCGATTGCGTGTCTGTCCGCACCCTCAAGAGATTCACCGCTCTCCCCACTAGGCGATTTCTCCCTTCTTCGACCTTCGTTCTTTCCGTGCAATCCTCCTTTAATAGGGTAACGGATGTGAAGTACCAATAAGAAGGAAAAAGCATGAAACAACCATGCGGCCAACAAAACCATAAGGAATGAGAACACTTCCATTGCAACCGTTATCCGCCCATATCGATTGCGACTCCCATCGCTTATGCCCTCTTCAACACTAACGCTCTCTCTGCTATCTAATCACTCGCCGCGTATAGACTGCGGCGTGGGCGTACCCGCCAACCGCGCCAAGAGTGAGCCATGCTAGATCGCCGAGGTCAAATCTTTCGCTGCCAATTGCGCGTCGGTCAGCACCCTCAGGAGGTCCGCCTGTCTCTCAACTAGGCATTTTCTTCGACCTTCGTTCTTATCGTGGACTCCTCCTTCAATCTAGCTCGGCCCCCATAAAAGTTCTCCCTACCACCTCTTGTAATAGAGGATCTCAGAGTCCAATGTTCATTAAGTGCCATGTTTATTTTAGCCTGCATAATCTAACAGAGTAGTAACGAAGCATTACGTTTTCGTCTCAACTGAAACGTGGGTAGACCAAACTTTTTGTTCCTTGTTTCACTGGAAGGGATTTGGTCATACATGAATCCCAAAATTCTTATCATTAGTTTTCTTATGAAACTGTTCTGCACGGCCTCTAACCTTTTAATTGTCGTACTCTCATAGGATTACCACAAAAGAAAAGATGTTCTGTACGAAGTTTGCTGTATTCGAATCAAACAAAGAGCAAGGAGGAGCAATTATATGGAAGAGTTGACTAATCGATGCTGAAAATAAAAGTTTTGTAGAAGCCAGATTTTCGATAGAAGCTTCTCCGAGATAATTTTAGTGCACCTCAGAATGCGCAAGTCTCACTGCATTTAAAATATCTAAAGTCCACCAAAATAAGCCTTTTGGTGAAAGTTATGATTGTTGACAGCCCGAAAACTCGAATTCTCTGCTCGGAAACCTTGAAGAAAGAAGAGCAAAGTATGACTTTTCAGAAAATGAACTTTGAAAAGCGATCAATTGCATATTAGGAAGCTGAAACACTGTACCTTCTTGACAGAACGAACGTTTGCCACAGAAACGAAGAAGAAGAGATTTATGGTCACTAAAAGCCCAGAAACCCGCGTTTTCAAAAACACTGACCGGTCAAATCCCAAAAAAGTTGCGAAGGTACTAGTTCTCCAAAAAAATGGTCGTTGAAAACGGATATGCGTTTATTGGAATGCTGAAATCCTGTACGTTTCTGCCAGGCTAAAAGTTTACTACATAAAAGGCCATTGCTATTGGTGAATAATATTGAAACATAGGTACAACATCGATGAGACTATGTAAAAGGCAGGAACGGCAGCCTGTCCGCACATCACGAAAGAGGACGAGGGAAATCTTCGAAACTTAGGATGATGCGATCTGACCCGCCCTATAAATTCAAGGAGGTGCGTGGCATCGAGACACTACCGCCTTCTTCCCAAGCGGCACCCATCTAAAAAGTTTATATTAGGTTGTCTCATAAGTGATGTCGTTTTTTTTCAACCAAAAAATTTTCATCTAAATCATGAAACTTTTACATCGTTTTATATATCATTCGAAAGAGA
The DNA here is from genome assembly GCA_036418205.1 of Ostertagia ostertagi. Taxonomy (NCBI): domain Eukaryota; kingdom Metazoa; phylum Nematoda; class Chromadorea; order Rhabditida; family Trichostrongylidae; genus Ostertagia; species Ostertagia ostertagi. The sequence continues at coordinate 3,440 of MU873768.1, read as the reverse complement.
ATTGTCTGCTCTACAAAATGCTGTGTTCCGCTTCCACCGCTATTTCAGAGTTTTCGAATTTCAGGCCAGCAAAATGGGAGGTCTCGCCGGCAAAAATTGACCAAACCGACAACTGGCTGTAACTTTATTTTCCCTGGGGAGAAATCAATCAATGATGTACCCTCTACTTACTCATGACCTCTTCTAAACATTCCACTCTTAGGTTGCCGAAAAAGCTTTGCCGTGTTTCTTTTCGAATTGGCTGACCGATAAGCCATAGCAATTTTCAAATTAAAATTGTTCCTCGTAAACGTCATTGTTTCATATCGAGTGGTGTTCCTTTTACGAGCACTTCTTCTGCTCTACTCGCTCATTTGTTTTGTTTCTCTGTTTGTTGGGAATTAGTTCGAATTTTAGATGTTTCGGTATAAGGTGCTTTACCGCGAAAGTGACCACATTTCTTTGAAAAAAAATTATCCCTTAGAAAATGAGAAAATCAACCAGTCGTACATTCCTAACTTAGTCATGACTTGTTCTTCAAATTCAACCAGTTCTTCAACGTCTCGGCCATAAAAAAATTTCGACCTAGATCACAGGTAATGGTGCTCGATCGTCGAGTTCTGGTTGAAAAACCAGCTCTGGAAATTGAACGACGCGATTTGTAGGAAAACCTAGTAGTGTAATGATTAGAAGAGGTCATGCATAAGTAGAAGGTACATCATAGATTGATTTCTCCCAAGGAAAGATAATGTTAGAGATAGTTGTCGGTTTGGCCATTTTTTGTCGGCCGGACCTCCCATTTCACAGGCCCAAAATTTGAAAACCCTGGAAGAAATGTGGAAGTGGGACATAGCATTTTGTAGAGCAGACAATTCTCTTTCGAATGGTACACAACACGATGTAAAAGCATGGAGGTTTAGATGAAAATTTTTTGGATGAAAAAAAGCGACACTGTTTATGAGACAACCTAATACGTGTTTGCGGACTAACACGAAGTGCCACCTTCGCGTTTTTGTCTCAAATGTTCAAGATTTCTGAACTAAAGGCATTCACCGGACAAAAAGCAGTATGTCACCGATATGGGGGGTTCATATATTTGTTGATGGTTGATTGTGATGAAGTTTTGAAAAAATCAAAGAAAAAATTGGAAATTGAATAGAAGGACTTCGCGACAACCCAAAACAACCCAAGCACGTGCAAACTCTCTCCAAGTAACCTTTATTGGCGAAGCCTTACCCACATAATTGAATAGCCCAAGAACGCTTTCACGACTCTAAAAAAAGCTTGACTGCGTAACAAAGACGTATACCGAAGAACTGTTACCATTTCATCAACCATCTTTTTGATGCATGACGTAAAATCGTGGGAGCTTCAGTCAGAGAACAGAACTGAGTCAAAAGGGAGGAGAGATTGTCCCCAACAGTATCACTCGAAAATTAAAAACGCTGTTTGATGGCCTGAGAACAGTAGTAGACGTAGAGTACCTTTTGCAGCATTTTCATTAGAATGCTGATAAAAGAGAATTGAGCCATACAGCGATCTGTATTTTTCAAGGCGGAATGTTCAAAAAACCGCAGAATTGCGTAATGAAATGGCCCTGTGGAATAGGGTTGAATGTTCTGACGCCTATTTGATTCCTAGTTACAGACTTGAACATCGAATTCATGCATCGGCATGATAACACAGATACGGGAAAGAAGGTAATGGCTGACAACGGCGTTTCTATGGAAATACTTCAAAACGAGGTTGGGTCGCTTCCAATTACGCGTACTTCTATTATCATGCCATTTATTCTCGCTATACAGCTTAGACTTTATCAAGCTAGACGATAATTGTAGCCAAATTTGTCACTCACAGTCGTCAGGCTTTTCTACGATTATTTCATATGGAACAAATAAGAAGAAGATAGATGGTGTTGCCAATAACTTTTAGGAATGGGTCATCTAGGCTATTTCCATTGAAATTTGCGCTAGAACTTGAATGTGATCTAGTCCGTGCAGTGAATTGTGGAGGCCAGTTCCAATAATATATCAGACAGAAGGTAAAAAAAAACAGTCACTGACTTGAGCTTCATCGTAAGTTGAAGGAAAATTGACATCTAAGCATCAAATTTGGTTCTTTTTTTGAATTCCTTAAATTTTAATCCATGAACTAGCATCAACTGGCTTTGAGATATATTTCCATAATACAACTGTTCTTTGCATTTTTTGCACCCCATTTCTCGAATCCTGACTTGAATGGCGAGATCTCTCAAGAGTAGTGAATACTCCCCATGGCATCTATAAACAATAAATATGCCAGATAATGGCAAGGTCACTTTCGTAGGTGGACGAGTTGAATGTAGAATGTAGGACTGGATGAAGAATGTAGAATTCCAGATGAAACTGTGCGATCTCCCTCAACAAGCCTGGGCATTTGATGGTGCCTTTTATGCTGTCTTGTGATGCATTCAGCTCTCTGTGGGGGAGGAGGGAGGGTGTTTGAGGGCGTGTTAGCCGGCTGGGCACCCTACTTGCCCAAGTGAGATTTTCATTCGCTGACAATTACTTGTTATTGCACTGGAAATGTGAGTCTATCAAGCAGCTGTAAGGTAGGGAAACAGAGTCGAGACCGATTAACTTTCCCACAAGCGCTTCGGAAGCACGGTGCGCTAGACTGCTCGTGCTGCTTGGTTGAATCGATGCGCTAGGGGAACCACAATGAGCGATTTGGTCATGAACAGGGAAGCTTCACTGCATCACCTTGTGGGTTAGCGAACGGAATTAAGACCGCATGAATCACCCAATGAACACATCTGTAGATGACCAAGAAGAACGGGAGCAGGAGGCAGTGCAAATACGAAAAAAGTGCTTGTACGTACCATTCAAACTGGGAACCGCTTCTTGTTTCTGTATGCACGGGGTTTTCCACACGACCTTGCAATTTCGAAATCGCTGCAACCAATTTCGTGAAAGCTGTAACCAATAACGTACAGGGTGGCACATAAACTGGTGACAAAGTAATTGTGGCGCAGTTCGAACCAGAAAAAGTAGAAACGTGATACGCAGTGCAAAAATATACGACCACATCTTTTAATCGTTAACTTTTCGTATTCAAAATGGCCGCCTATTAAGTTGGCAATTTCCCTAAACTTCCCTACAGAAATTGACCTTGCCCGCATGACATCCTTCAAAACTTCATCTCATACTTTTTGAAGAGCAGCTGTTAGCGATCCATTCAAACTGTGTTGTTTCGCGCACTTCTTCAGCTTCAATATGGACCACAATAAATAATCCGTTACATTCAAATCGGAGGTTTTGGCTGAAAATTTTGTGCAGTCCAATGTCGGACAAAAGCGTCGGACAAGGGCAAGTGGCGCGCTCACCACGCGAGCGGTCCGGGGATCAAATCCTGGGTCGTGAGTCGCCCGGGCCAACCAAGCCTTCCATCCCTCCGGGTTAATTGGTACCAGACTTGTCTGG
>MU873766.1:0-11574 GCA_036418205.1 Ostertagia ostertagi | reverse complement strand
CTACTATTTTCGAATGAATGTATTATAATTCTTTCACAAGAATGCTGGGTTGTGAACAAAACTTTCGCCCCAGGCGGGACTAGAACCCGCACCTCTCGCTTTCCGGGCAAGTGCGCTACCAGTTACGCTACCGGGGCACCATTTCATTCCAACTCAGCTTTTCATGGTATACGTACCATAGCTTTCAGCACTCACACGTATAACGTGTTGAGCCGGTTAGCCGATATCGGCAATGACCGCCCCGGTAGCGTAACTGGTAGCGCACTTGCCCGGAAAGCGAGAGGTGCGGGTTCTAGTCCCGCCTGGGGCGAAAGTTTTGTTCACAACCCAGCATTCTTGTGAAACATTCGCAAGGCGAACTGCGGCCAAAAACAGCAGTTAACAAACAAAAACAAGTCAAAAATGAAGAACAGAGGTTTTTCTAATTTCTTCTATTGAACACGACACGAGGTTGGTAAAGAAGCTTTATCGGCTAACGTTTCGGCGGGGTCGCCTTCGTCAGAGCCTGCAAAAGCCTAGTCAGTTTATGACAACCCGACCAAACGTCGCCGCCACCTTATAGAAGTTCAAAATCAACCAAAACATCGCTAGCCCCAAGAAGGACCACTTACCGCAATTCAGTCCGGACTTCTAGACCAGCCACAAAGCACAGCACCAGCTGCAATCCGGACTCTTTCCAAATGAGAGTCACTACTGGAAGGCTAATCTTATATAAGGTCTTAACTCCCTCGTTATCATGAGGCCTTCTTCCCTCTGATTCATTTTAGGACTGCTGACTTGAATCCAAAATGCCTCAAGGGTTTTCCGTGCAGATGTTTCTGATTCTTGAGCCAAGACCTTAACTGTGACTTCAAAGTCATCCCCATCATGAATTTGAACCCTGTGGGCTCCTAAAGAGTTTTTTCGTTGCAGCGAATGATTGCATCTATTGATCGCCGAAATATAAGCTTGTGTTAAGCTCAAAACATGTAACGAGTTTTTAAATATGTATGAATGAATCCCACTCGGAGTTACTATACTTTTCGATGGCGAAGTAATATCATTTTCATATTTGAATCAATAAAATTAGGTACATGTGATGTACAGGGTATCCTGAAAGTAATGTCACTTGCATAGTTAGTCAAGTTTCAGTTACTTGTTGGTATATCTGCGGACATTGAAGTTTTCCATGGTGCGCGCAAAGTTCCAGGGGTTTTGCTTGGTCAACGGTCAAGAGCAACGTCACAGAGGAAATCATGACGTAAGCCGATTTAAAAAGACAAAGGAATTTTATGATGTTTACAAAGGGGGGGGGGCTCTCGCGGAGCTTTGATAGTGCGCTAGTTGCAGCGCGTTAGACACTATAACTTCACACCTTTTGCCACAAAACGGTATCCCCTAACTTTCTTTGACGCCTCACCATCGCATCTAGTGGCTCGAATGTTCCCTTACACGCGCCCACTTTATCGTACCCACTGCCTTCGAGGTGTATAGGCGTGATAAGCATAAGAGGTGAAGCAGTGTGTGATCAAAGGTATTACGAGAAGAGTTAGGTGACTAGATTGTCGCCATATCCTGATTCGGTCGCATTACTAACGGTTCTTACAGAAAGGACGGACATCTAATCGCACAACCCAAGATTCCATTGGTCTGTGTCATTCGCTCGAACCGTGACGCGGCTAGATGTGAATGGAACGCCAGTGAAAGAAAACAAAGCGAGACAGATAAGTGTAAGACGCATTTAATTCAGCGAGATTTATACAAAATCCCGACGAGAAGTTTGCTGACATAGGTAAGACGGTGGGCGTGGCTCGGACGAGTTTCCGAGCGAGGGCGGTATGTCGGCGACCGTCGGCTCCGTCCTAGCCATTTTTGATTACGACTGCATGTTTATTGAAAACAAAAGTGGAGCAAGATAACTTTGAATAAGCGACATACCAAGAACTAAGCTTGCTGGCGCTGGCAGCGGTCGGGAGATTGAGCGTGCTATGCATCATTTATATGTGAGATCTTCTAAGCTCTTTTTTGGCAACTTTCGCACGGTGTTTCAAGCGCGCACCAAGTAGCTAAGAAATGGCTCAACTCTATTTTCCGAGGCTCATCCAAATTGCTCGCCGACCCTAAAATCCGGACAAAGCCTCAGTCCCCATTTATTTTCGGGTTTCGGGCGCCGTTTCACATGGTTATCTATCTTACGCCCTGCTTCCCATGACCACAACACTCTACATCTATTTCAAGAGTAAGTCTAAGGTTTTCATGCGTGATTCTGAATTAAAGATATTATCGATGATGAGCGAACATGGGAGCGACGTGGCCGCAGCTTTTTCCGAGTTCGCGGTTATAAAGCGTTCTAGAAGCTTATGTTCACACCACATATGAGGAAGGAATGGAACACTGCACCCGCAGAGGGGGTGCGCGGCTCAACAGGAATCGCCCCCTAAGTTCCCTAAATAGTAACTGCAACGGTCCACCAGCATAAGGCGATATAACCAGATCAGCATTGGCGCACCACTCAACAGATTTATTATTTCTAATGTTTAGACTTTAAGGGATGGTAAAATGCTTTAAACAGGAAGAGACAAAAATCATTCAAGCAACTAATATTAGAAGGAGGCTCTGATGACCTAAGGTTGCTTCTCCAAATCAAGCCCGTCCTCTGCTCGCAGCTTGAGGCAATTTGAAACTCGAAAGAGCCATACACGCGCAAGGCCAAGTGTCCTGCGAGACGGGGGAGTTTAATTTTTGGCTGAGCAACAAAAGTGCTCATGCAAAATGTCAGATTGGTGCCGGACGCATAGCACGAAAATATTAAGACAGAAGGGGGACTCACAAAGCCATTAGTGTTGATCAGTCGCTTTCTAAGGCCCGCCACGAGTTTCATTTTTTATTGAAAATTGTGTAAGGAGGATTGTGTTTCGGGAAAGGGATCTGGCTCCTAAGTGACTTGCGGTGGCCGGTCGATGGTCAAGTTATATTCCCAACTTTGTTTAAGAATGCAAGGCTCGGTTGGCCTGCTCCAAAGTTCTGTCCCGGGTTCGACCTCGTGAAGGCTTCCACGTTGCCCCACATTCACCTACCGTCCGCGCGCGAATCGAAAATTTATAGTCAATAGTTTGTTTGTTGTGGCGCTGCAAATTAAGAAAATTATTACCCATTAGTGGTTCTTTGTGTTGTCTTCACGAAGTCAATATCTTCTAAGCCGACAACGGAATGGTTTAAAATGCTAGGCCAGTACTTTTTATTCGAGGCGGGGGGTCTCTCTTCGAGGGAGATCGGAGACTTGCCAAAGCTGTAGAGTTGATGAGTCGAGTAACCAAAAATAACAAATGAATAAAAATTCGATAAAAACAATAAATGCAAGTGAAATATTTCACACGAATGCTGGGTTGTGAACAAAACTTTCGCAAGTCGAACTGCTGCCAAAAACAGCAGTTAACAAACAACTGCAGTGATATAATTTTTGTTAGGCTTGAGCAAAGTTCACAATTCTATTCTGGAATGTTCTAGATTTCCATGGAGAGCTGAAATCGATCGCACGAATCGTTCCACTACCAGGCTACCCTCCAGCAAAGCTTTCACCATCGTTTCCTGACAACGAGCCGTATTCCCATACCTACGTGATCAGGTCAGTGGACAATAATGCCGAGGATCCTTCGTGGAAAGGTTTTGGATATCCCTCTATCTCCTTATCTATCTTATGCATTAGGAATTGAGTTATGGTAACCTAGCAGTACTTGAGTAGAACCTTAAAAACGTTGAGTAACCGTGTCAAACTGATTAGGAAGGGGTGAGAAGGCAAGCGTTAAGATGTCGTCGAATGGAGTCATAATAGGTTAGGTGGAGCCGCGAGAGAGTAATTCAAGGTGTGAGAGGCAAGTACGAAAACCTTTCCAATCCTTGCAAAGGGTCTCTAAAAAGAGCGGGACCATATGAGAAGTTCTTGGTGTGAGTGCGATGAGTGCAGGAGGGAGAGTCCAACGCGATCCAATATCGCTCACGCAATCAACGCCCTCGGCCTTCTACGAGAAATCCGAAATAAACTGATAAAACGCAAACAAAGACGACGCGCACGCAACCCACGTCCAACGAAATGCGATATGCCCGGCTCTGAAAGGCCTAACACGTCGTCCAAAGACGAACTGGTACAGCAGCAATGACGGCGGAGCGCCCGCGGCATCGTCCGCGCTTAGAGCTCGGTTTGTGATCCAAGGGGGTGTGGTGTAATGAGGGGTTGTCCTTTGGAGTGAGCTCATAAACCCCCAAATGAGGTTGAACTTTGAAAGAAAATCGCTGCAGCGCTGCAGAGATTCGTTCGTTGAACTCTTGGAACAACTAATTCGGTCTGCCACCTTGGTTTTTACTTTGTAAGGGTCATAACCAGGGTCAACCCTATCGTTGTTACTATTCGAAAAATTTTTACGACCCCCCTCCCCCAAGGTGGATTTGGTACGACCCCCCTTCCGACACCTCGATCACCATATTCCTCTCTATAACACTAACTTCCACTACCACTCAACCCTCAAAACTCCGCCCACTTTTTCCTCCAAAAATGCCGTCGAGCGGGGGGGGGGGGGTATATAGTCCCTCTGAAACAGTAAAAATTTTCCCACAATTCCCTAAATTTTCAACCAATTTACCCAATTTCTCCCTATAATCTCACTGTTTCCTTTTCTAGGGGGGGTATATACACCGGCTGAAACGGCAAATTTTTATCTTGCGCGCCCGCGCCCTCTACTCGCACAACCTACTACCCACAAAATCTTAGTTTCTCCTCAATCCCACCCCTGATTTCGAGCAACTAAAAACCTAAAGTGGGGTAACGCTACATCCCCGCCCGGTACATACGAAACAACTAACCAAAGGTAGACCCGCCGCACGTCTGTTAACTCGTAACAACGTAGGGTTCGACCCTGGTTTTATAAATATCACCCGTTTCGAGATTCTCTGATAATTTGGCTCATGTGAGCAATCTGTACATTTTTTATTATATTAATGGGCAAATATGTAGAAACTCTGTGTGGGCTCCTGCCCACATTATGTTGCAATTCAGTCGGCCTTGAACAGCCTGTTTTGAGGATACGCCACGTCCGATTCTATCTTGAGCTATACAAGCACCTTTAGACGCGCGTGTGTCTTATACCATGATTTTGGGAGTCAAACCATGTTTAAAGGCTGTGATTGCGTTCAACAAAAGGTTTATAGGAGACTGTTGGTGCTCAGTGGTACGCCAGTGGCGAAAAAAGCGGAGAAATCGCGTCAAGAAAACACCGCAAACGGGACCCCCTTCTTTGGTCGTTGTATCACCATGTCTGTCGCCAACAGCGTTAAGCGCGTCCGCCCAACGCAGAGGTACGTATGACCGCACTATTCCTCGCCTTTACGCGTGTTCGTGAGTCGCAGCATGGCCAATCCACGCTCTATGCGTCTACGACGTTGCAGCAGGCAGTTGTGCCCGGCTGTTGGCAACGCAGGCTCGTCCAAATCACACCAACCAGCACCTAGTGGCGATCGGCTCTCGCTTGGGAGCGTTTGCACGATATTTCAAAAGTCCTGCTCAACAACCTTAACTTAGCACACCTTTTACGTCGTGGAAGCGCCTAGCACCAAGACCTCGTTCACCAGACCCCGCTAGAGGCACACAACATGTTCGTGTGGGACTCGGCATTTATTCATTACCGATGCGCTGCCTCTTCCAATCGTAAAATCGCTTGATTCTAAAGTGATGCCTTTCTACTTATCCAGAGAAGCCCAGCGTTTCCCAGACCCGAAATCCGGTCCCAGGCCATACTCCCTAAGCAAGGGTGTTGAAAGATGTACGTTGTCTGGACCGAAGGTTCGGCTTTAGTCGGCCCTCCCCGCAACTATGGATCGCATTATATTACTGAGCAGTAGCCTACGATCAGTGGCTCGCACGCGCCCCTTTCACTAGCACACGGACCACGTATCCATCATATTAGCTATGTCATCATTTGAAAGCTTAAAGTGCCGAAAAATGAGGCACCGCGCAGAACAAGGTGACAAGACTGATGTGATACAGGACCAAAAAGTCTTAATTTAGGGCTATGGTAGTATGCCACGCTAATAAGTGTTCGCTCTTCACCTGAGTGTTACTGGTTGGTTCGGACGAAAAGATCCTCTAACCAGGAGCAAAGATTTCCTTGGTTAACACAATTGACGGGACCAACGCGGGATATATAGTCCTCAGCTGGCTTATAATGGGCAGCAGGCCGTGTCGGACCGTGCGGGGGATATATCCCCCGCACCCATTACACTAATTTTTTTCGCGCACGCCTGGTTCTTCTAGAAGTTTCTTGTAATTATTGAATGGAGGAGACCTTGACCTAGCTAAAAACATAGTGGTCCATAGAATGGTCACGTATGCTTCAATTTGGAGGAGGATTTCTGAACCATACGAAATCTTCAGCCTAATAAATTTTTCGTTTACTTTTTCTTCCTATGAATGTGAAGGTTTAAATAGTAGTAGAAGTAGATACGGTACCTTAGAGATGACAATATATGTGTTTTGATTAAAATAATCAACTCAAAATTGCCTTTGAAGTTTATTGCAGTGGTCTAACTTCACTGTTGCGTAAAGAATAGTCTCACACTTGTTTAGGTTCGGATTGCTGGTGACTTTCCATGTTTTTTCAATAGAATTCGGATACGAAAACGTACCTTCCGAAGTAGGTTATGTGCATCATTACAATATAAATAGATTTATAGGTTACCTTTGTAATCTCGAAATCATTCATTTATGGTTTTTTCGCAAAAAAAACTCAAATTTTGCTTGACAAAACCTGAGGCGGCGGCGCTCGCAAAAAACTGTCAAAACGCACCAGTGGCATTCACAGGTGGGCCTTCAAGTCCAAATTAACTTCGCCGTTATGTACGTCCAATTCCGTGTTAAACCGATATCTCACACGGGTTAACAAATTCATGATACTCTCCGAGCGAAGGCTGTTTGTCTATAAATAGAGAAAGGAAAGCAAACGAAAATACCAGATTTTCACCGACGGCCCCGTACAAAACCTCCCTATATCAGGCAACCTGCCACCTTGGGATGGAGAAAAGGCGCGTTGGACGAGTTTCGCGAGCCTTTGACTCTAGTTGCTCCAGTGCCATTGACACAGGATCGCGGTGGGACCGCTGCCTCAAATGCGCCCGCGCTTTTCAAGCAGCGCCACGTGGCAACGGACAGCGGAGGGTGGGGCTTGCGGACGAAGGTGTGAGTTGCAGGTCGGACGAGCTGCTTGTGCCTTTGTCGCGCACTTTCAAGCGGCAAAAGGGGTGCGACAACAACACTTGTCCGCCTGCCTACTACCCCCGGGATGGAAGAGGCGAGCGCGCCTAATCGTGGAGCGTGCCTTTAAGATCTGTGAGAACGCGCTGAATCATTTCACCATTCAGTGTTGCCCTTGAGAGGCAAGCTCATTCAGTTAGCTACAACAATTTCGGAGATATTGAAACATATTTTTGAGACAAACAAATCTGCACAATCTGCAAGTGCAGCAAGTTCTTGCAGACGAAGACACGCGACACACTACTTGCATGCGTGTTTGAGATGTTGTTTGTTGGTTTGATTGACACACGGTTCAATCGATTTCTTGGCGACTCAACTTCAACTTTCAGGGTCAGGCCTTACAGGAGTTTCTGTCTGACATGTTACTATACAATACCCCAGGTAACTATCATCTTCTCGAGAATCTGTGTCCCTGACTTTTTACAACTTGACGCTTATTGGAAATCTACACCAAACGTTCGAACATGAAAGCAAACAATATAGAATTTCAGGTATATTACACTACCGCTCAAACTAAAGAGGGCGTAGTTTACCCGAAAAATTTTGAAACGGCCAAACTGCTGGAAAATTAAAGGTTAGAGGTTATCAAAAGTGATGCTGTGATTGAAAAAAAAGAAAAAACACAACAACTTAGAACTGGAGAAATGGGACCCTCTTCTGCCCGTCGTTTGTGCGTTGGGCGTGTCTCATCGTGCTGACCTCAAAATCATCAACCGCCTTCATGCATCGGGCTCTGTATTGTGTCGGCTCGAGCCAGGACGGCGAGGGGGGTTGGAGCCCGGGCAGAATAGCGATAGCCAGGAGCGGGTGGCCATGCTCAATGCGCGAGGGGATATCATATGCTACGCGGGACGTGCATGTGGTGCATGTCGCTTTGGGCTCACATAAGTCCGTTTTCTCTTCTGGTTGAAAAACGCGCGCAACTCTCCCGTCCCTTCCGATCTTAAGGGAAGGATCTTCAGTCGGCCAACCCTCTGCTGTCACTCTAACAATTCTATTTACTCGTTCCTCTCACACCACTATCTCCAACGTGTTTTCTACGTACAACTAGTTCGGACAATGGGGTGATAAGGGTGGAGAGTAAATGCTGGACGAGGGCTGGAGATTTAGGCAATTTGTTAATTCCGCAAATGTATCCCGCAGGCTGTTTCAATATCGGAAGACGTACTTTTACCCCACACATTGCAATGCAGTGGTATTTTACACAGTACGGCTTCAACCAAACTTTGAGCCACAAGGTTGAGTTCGGTTTCGCTTATTCACCACCACGCCTCCCCACAGCTTTTGGCACTTCTCCACACGTAATTCTTAAGAGTTATCATTCTCTTTTACGACCCTTCCACTTATTTTTTGCCTTTTTCTGGTTTGGGCCTCAGTGTTAGCCGTGGGTCATGCAGTTCTTAGTCTTATGCCGTTTATCTCTTCTGCCTATTCTCAATCTGCCTAGGGGGGGCCTCCACAAAATCTAACGCTCCAACTCACATCCTCAATTTACCATCACCAACACCGGATTTTTCGTTTATTTTGTTGAAGAAACTTCCCAAATTCTCCTTATATGCTCCCTACCCAGAGAGTACGAAATAATTTTTACCAAACAGAAACCCGACTACGAATAAAATGTAAGAAATTCACCAAACGCGTAGAACATTCGCTCAACGGACTTAGGTCAACCAACTCTTGATCCCCGTAATGCTATTTATGGGCCTTCTATGAACCAGGCCTAGCGGCTAGTGATGGTCGCTTTGTCTCTACCTCAATTCTAACCCTTCTATACTTGGGACCCCTGATGATCTTCGAACCCTTCAAAAAGCAAAGCGCAGAGCAGCGGCGATAAACCAGTCATGCTTGACTTTAACAGAAGATGGCGCACAAAAGGAGCAAAAACCCTCTACTCTCAATCATACTGATGCACTTACTTACTAGGCCATGTATCCCAATTTGAGAAGACATGTTGTCTGTCTTTGGCAATGAAAAAACTTCCGGAAAAAACTTACAACTCCGCTGAGAGGGTCTTTTTGCAAAATAGGGACGCAGTTTCGGTATCAGCATCCAAAAATGTGTCCAGTGGTATGTGTTTCATTACAAATGGCCATTCCAGCGAGAAATATTTCTCCCTGGTGACGCTGAGAAAAAGAGAAGATTTCCGAGCAGAAGATGTCAGTGCGCGCGAAATTTAGAGGCAATAAAAGCTATAAAAATGTAAAATGCCTGAAGCGATCGACGATCAGTCCTTTTGGTGTACGCCAGGAACTCAGCGTCACTTCGATTTCGCGAATGCATTTGAATGCAGACTTGGTATCTGCAGTGGATTATTCTGAGATTTGGACCAGCTCCTCAACCCTAGGACGACTCTAAATATACCCTGTTGCCTGACCCGTGAGAAGATAGAAGAGGTGGTTGACGTGGACAGAATTTGATCCACATCCTAACTCCGCTTGTTGTAAGTGCCCTACTCTCAACGGCTCTCAGAAAAAATGTAGTGACGCAAAATTGGTGTGAGGAAGTTGACTTTTGCTAGCTCCAACTACGTTCGCAGTTAAAGGAATTTTTACACGCACATAGCTCGAAGCATGTCCGAATCTAATCCGGCTTATGGTTAGGTCAACCAAGCCTTCCATTTTCACGTTAGTTAATTGGTACCGGATCTATATGGGAGGAGAAACCCCAGCTCGTTCATCAACTGGCCCTACTATCCTGGTACAAGCCAAATCGCATTCAAATGCAGCTACGATTCCGGGTCAAAGTCGAAGTGAATGGCGCATCCCGGAAAGGGATAGATTGGTGCTCTAACCTTATTGTGCTTCGAAAATGCTCTATCCTTACGACACTTCAAATCTAATTACAAAAAGGGTTGGATTTCGGAACCACTGCGCTGTGCAGGATTTTTTTTTCGGTGACGTTCACTAGGCTGTCCAAAATTATTAAAGGCTAGACGCACCAGAATGGCCAAATCTCAAAATAGAGGAAGAAGGAAGCCTTCCGAGAAGTGTTGTGAATCTAGAAGCCAAAAAGTAAGATTGCCTGCCAAACTTTGTATTGAAGCAGTCATGCAGTCATGCGGATAGAGTGAACAAAAAAGAACGGAACGAAGATCTGCCAAGGCGGAGGCACTTTGCCAAATGAGAAAGCAGAGTAAGAGCTTGGAAAGACTTGACCAAATTGAGTTGTGTCTGTGATATCCTCGGCAGACAAACATCCACCACGTGACGAATAGAATCGTAAAGAGGGTTCGAGGTCCAGATTTCCACGGCCAGCCGCAGGCGAATAAAATGACTAATAAAAGACGCGTCTAATTAATAGGTGCACTTCTGTGATGCTGAAGAAAGCGCAGACAAATGGACAGTCAAAGGCAAGAATCACGGTGAAATTCATATTGTAATCCCATTCCAATATGAAGGAGGGATGTGAAATGGACTGCTACTGACGAAAAACCGAAAGGACTCGGTAAAAATACAGAAAATATTAGCCCCTCGCTGTACGCTGTGGAAAATTCTAGCAAGCAGACAGTGTGATGAGAGATAATGTGAGCGGCGGGAGGGAAAAGATGTCCGAGCCGGGAGAGAGGAGTAGGCCAACATGAAGGCAGAGATGAGATATGACCGATGGGTGTGCACGGATGCTTCTGGGCGTGAGAGGATCGAAGTCTTGGGCGCCTAGAGTCTTGATGACGCGCTCAGAGGGGTGAAGGTGGTGCGAACACTGCAGTGGAGAATCCATCACCTCCATCCCAATCCTACGGAGGCTGAGCACGGAGCACGGCCTCTGGGATCTGATTGCAGACGGCCTCGTTGTGCGCAGAAGGCACGTCGTGGCCAGTGGCATCTGGTTGGTTGAATAACGTTCTTTGTAGAGTGGTTGACTGGAATCCTGAGCTCAACATGACACTGGAGTGTGAAATCTAATGAGTTCTTTAAGTTCCCGAAATTTTTCAAATAATCTTTAAATCAGTAAATAATAAAAACTACAAAGTAGATAATTTGTGATAGGTATTTGAACAAATAGTTCTATTCAATTCAATTCGGTTGCGAAATCACCATAATAATTTTGTTATACACCGCAATTAGTCAAGTGATTAGAAGCTATGTTAGGGTCACTAGATGTGTTTTCCTGGGGTACCAGACAAGAGGCCCGTCGCGCGGCAAGAAGGAGGAGTCAGCGGACGAGTTGCGCGCGTACATAGGGAATTTCGCGTCAAGTTAAATAGAATGTCCCATTGCACGTCCTACATCGCACATCACGCGCCGCGACTCGTCCGCCGACTCTGCCTTCTTGCCGCGCGATGGGCCTCCTGTCGG
>MU873765.1:1916-14401 GCA_036418205.1 Ostertagia ostertagi | reverse complement strand
CTGTAACCAGGCTCATGAAGGCCATGCGCGCGCTGTCCAAACTGCTGATAGTAAAAGATCCTGTATGCATAGTACTCCAAAATACTTACAAAATTTCATTCTGATTCCTTGCCAGCAACAAGCCACGCTGGAGTTTGTCCACTGTCTCTCTCAGTGCCGCGTTCACGTCCTCCAATTCCACACAACGAGTTCTCATGAATTCCGTGTTCTAAACGATTAGCTGTTGCCATACACCTGATTTTTCCTCCACGTTGTGGTGACAGAAAATCCATGAACCACACAAACATGACAAAAACAAAATTAATCCATCATCTAACGCTATCTCAGTATCAATCCAGTGACATCGTAATCTGAAATTGATGCCATAAGGGGCCGCGCAGCGCAACGCGCGCATCACACCTGGTTTCACGTCAGAGAACCTACTTACCAGCTTATCAAGGAGAGTGCATTCATAAGTGACGGTATTCTGACATTAAATATTTTTTGTATTGCGACTCTGCAAACATTGAATATTTCTTTTCAAGCTTCCGCCAAAAAATACGACTATCGGACATAAACATTTGGGGATCAAATCTCGGAACCATATGCCGCCCAGGTATTGCCTGCAAGTCATTGGAGAGGCCAGGTCGCAGGAAATACTCATCACGATTCAGAATAGAAATAGAATGCGTGACTCATTTCAAAAGCGGATGATAAAGCCGTATGCTTTATTATTGAGGCAACCAAATGAATGAATCAACCGCTAACAAAATTGGGGAGCTCGCAGGTTTTACGGTATTAATGTTCTGCGATGGTGACTGAACCCATTACCCTATCCCCCAACCCCACCCTTTGCTATCTGAACGCCCACCAAGCACACTCTCGACCATCGCACCTAGTGCTTCAGTGGCAGCTGAATAGCAGGGAAGGGAGACGCGTGAGAGTGTAAGAAAGACTGGTCTCCTACTGTCCCGAGATTAGTCAGTGTTCGGAAATCATTCTGACGCGAAGTCATAATTGCGAGACCCTCGATTACCACATAGGGTGGGCAAAAATTACGGTAACAAGAGCAGGCAGCTCGCAATTTTTCTAAACACCACGATATTTCGATGTATATTTGTAGGTCTATGTAGGTGATAAGTCAGTGTTCAACCTTGGACTAGTAAGAAAGAGTAAAGGTGAGCTGTTTTATTTTTTCGGATACTGGGTTTTCCCTTGCAGTATGATAAAGAGCTAACATAAAGTTGTACTATGACCTCAAGGCCGTATTTAGTAACGACATAGCAAACAGATCGAGCCCTCTAGCGGGTCTTCTGAAAATTCATAATTGCAAAACTCGTGATTGCAAAGAGCGAAATATCATAAGGGAGCAGGACGTCTAGAGATCGAGAAAAATCGGCAAGCCAGGAAGCAACATGGAAGAGTGGAAGGAAAATCGAGTGCTCACAACGAAGGTAACCTGTAACCAGGCTCATGAAGGCCATGCGCGCGCTGTCCAAACTGCTGATAGTAAAACATCCTGTATGCATAGTACTCCAAAATACTTACAAAATTTCATTCTGATTCCTTGCCAGCAACAAGCCACGCTGGAGTTTGTCCACTGTCTCTCTCAGTGCCGCGTTCACGTCCTCCAATTCCACACAACGAGTTCTCATGAATTCCGTGTTCTAAACGATTAGCTGTTGCCATACACCTGATTTTTCCTCCACGTTGTGGTGACAGAAAATCCATGAACCACACAAACATGACAAAAACAAAATTAATCCATCATCTAACGCTATCTCAGTATCAATCCAGTGACATCGTAATCTGAAATTGATGCCATAAGGGGCCGCGCAGCGCAACGCGCGCATCACACCTGGTTTCACGTCAGAGAACCTACTTACCAGCTTATCAAGGAGAGTGCATTCATAAGTGACGGTATTCTGACATTAAATATTTTTTGTATTGCGACTCTGCAAACATTGAATATTTCTTTTCAAGCTTCCGCCAAAAAATACGACTATCGGACATAAACATTTGGGGATCAAATCTCGGACCATATGCCGCCCAGGAATTGCCTGGCCCTGCAAGTCATTGGAGAGGCCAGGTCGCAGGAAATACTCATCACGATTCAGAATAGAAATAGAATGCGTGACTCATTTCAAAAGCGGATGATAAAGCCGTATGCTTTATTATTGAGGCAACCAAATGAATGAATCAACCGCTAACAAAATTGGGGAGCTCGCAGATTTTACGGTATCAATGTTCTGCGATGTGTGAATTAAACCACACCTAATCCCACACCCACCCTTTGCTAATCTGAACGCCCAAGCACCTCGTCGGACATCGCACACTAGTGATTTCAGTGGCCAGCGTGAATAGCAGGGGGCGACGCGTTGAGGGAAAAAGAAAGAACTGACCTCTAGCTGTTTCCGCGATTAGTCCAGTGTTGGAAATCATTCTGACGCGAAGTCATAATTGCGAGACCCTCGATTACCACATAGGGTGGAAAAATTACGGAAACAAAAGCAGGCAGCTCGCAATTTTTCTAAACACCACGATATTTATATTATATTTGTAGGTCTATGTAGGTGATAAGTCAGTGTTCAACCTTTGTCCTTTGCCGCACAAAATGTATCAGTTCTGAAATAGGATAGTCTTATCTCCTCTAAAAACAATCACTCAGTTAATCCAACAAATTGTTTGATTGTTTTACTTGCAAAACGATTCATTGTCTCTATGAAACTTCCGTTCAATGAAGTTCGACAGGTGATTTACCATCACACTAGACGGAGACGTGAGAGGATTGCCGTTGACTCTATGAGCAAAATCCAAAAATAAGTGCGAACAAGCGCTGGAATCAAGCTCCTTCAATCCGCTCATCAGTCGCTGAAATGACCCGTCGACCGCACTTCCTTGCGACGTATTGCTAGTACATAGTCCAGACGGGGAGGCTTCCCAAACCAATAAAAATTTCAACCTTATGTAGCTTCTGCGCTTTGCGAGCAATTGAAAAGCCTCAGTGAAAATGGGAACGGTGGTACTAACAAGGGAGGTCTTTCAGGTCGTGGAGCGCTTTTTCAAAACGGTTTTTTGCATCATATAGGGACATGTGTATGGAGTACAGAACTGTGCTCCATTTTTCCTGAACGGCCCTACAAGTACTAGAAAAAAAGCGAAGAATATTTTCGCCAGAAACTGCACTTCAAACAGCTTCAATGTGTTGGATATCACCCATGGCGCTGACGTTCAGCTAGCTGAAGGCTACTATCCATCTGGGGAAGCGAAACAATAACGAGTACGGTCAGCACTGGATGTTGACCACAACAAGTACAGTGAAGGCTGTGAACGTTTCATGGGCGCCGTCGAAAGCAAACGCTGGCAGCGATCGGATGGCCTAGTGGTTAGTGCGCCTGCCTGGCACTCGAACTGTTCAGTGGGGGTTTATGGTTCGGATCCCCGTGACGATGGGCTTTTTGCACCGTTACAACTC
The DNA here is from genome assembly GCA_036418205.1 of Ostertagia ostertagi. Classification (NCBI taxonomy): domain Eukaryota; kingdom Metazoa; phylum Nematoda; class Chromadorea; order Rhabditida; family Trichostrongylidae; genus Ostertagia; species Ostertagia ostertagi. Next base: position 10,947 of record MU873765.1, on the reverse strand, counting down.
TCCTTTTCCTGAACCCGTTAATGGCTGCGCATAGATATTTTGCTGAGATATGCCATTTTCAAGAAGTTTTTCACGCAATTTTGCATGTTCTCTTCTGTAATCGCGTATTTTTCGTTAATTTCAAAACTTCCATTTATTACCTGCAAATGGCTAACAATTGTGGTAAAATTCAATGAAGCATGTGAAACATAGACGTCTGGTGCACCAACCGCACCGAACGAACGACAAAGATGAGCAGTTATTGTTTTCTTCGCAAGGAACCACGGCTTCTCCTTCGTCAAACGCGTAGTCGGCTGGAGTCGAAAATGGTCCGGGATGCTCATCAACGTACCCTGCGGCCACCCAAGCATACGCCATGCATGAAGGGACTCGCTATTCGAACTCTCTACAAATGGCTGCACCTGGATATCGGACTGTCCTTGCGATCTACTGGAAGTTTTGACCACATCACTATATAAGTCGTGGTGCAAGTCTGAACTATATCGACATGGCCTTCTCACCTGCCAGAGTCATTGCTCGCCTTCTTTCATCGTTCACTCCCGATTTCTCAACTCCTACCAGGAAAGAAATCGCGATTGCTGATGCCTTCAAAGGGCTTCTCCAAAGTGCCGCTTACGGTGACCTAGAGTGTGAAGAAGAGGACGAGGTACTCCAGGTTAGTTGTTTTCAAGACGTGAGCGATCGCTGGATAGACTGAAGAGCACTACTCCTCTACGCTTGGCTGGTTTCAGCTCTCTCTTGACGAAAGGGTTGACGTCAATTGGACTCCTAACGATGATGATGACAGCGCCAGTAGCAGGAGCTCATGTACCGAACAGAAATGCGTTTTTTTCGATGGCAGACCGATTCCTGAAGATATCGTTAGTTGAAACACATAATAATTTATGCTTGTGGCGGTATGTCTGGTTTTCACAGATGAAACGCGCCGTCGACTTTTATCGAGAAACTGACAAGGGTACTCGTTGTCTATCATCTATGTCAAGCCGTTTCACCTGGATCAAGACCGCGCATCATATGAACGTGTTGCGAGAATTTGAGAAGCGAAGTAATTGGCATCGTTATCACTTCAAAAGCGAATGAGTATGCTTTCCCAGTTTTGCAAGTTTTTTTTCAGTGCAAGTCGAGAGAGACAAAGGTAGAGAAATTCAAGAGGCTTTCCGCTCTGCTCCGTGAAAATGTTCTGGAGGCGACCGAGCGAGGTAGGTCCCGATTATGTCAATGTTGAATTCCCAAAGACAATTGTCGATGGCTTCGGTAAGGTACAAGCTGACATTGGACTTCCAGCACTTTCCACTATCCTATGCCACAATACGTCAGATGGCCGTAAGGCTGAATTTCGAGCACAACCTCATTGATGGATTCAAGGCGTCAAAGTCGTGGATCGCCAATTTTGTGCGCGAAAGTGGTTTGAGGTCTAGGAAGGTGACACGCTTCGTTACAACAAGGAGTCTTCGTAGTAGAGGAGACGTGGAAAAGGAGGCGGATGGCTTCGTGAGGCGTGTCAGAGAAGAAATGAAGAAGTATCCCTTATCCCTATTTGCTAATGCCGATCAGACTGGGATAAACAAGGAATTGGCCTCAAAGAGGTACGTTTTGTGGGCAATTTGGATAGAGGGCCATTTGTGTCAAGGATACTTCTTTGCAGAACTCTTGCTCCAGTTGGCTCTAAACAAGTGATGAGAGTGGTGCAGTCTGTCTCCTCGCTAACACACTCTTTCACGGCCATGCCCGTCATATACGGTGACGGTCGACTGGGCGACAAGCTCCTTGTGATACTTCCCGAAAAAGGAGGAGTCTTACCCCAAAGTGGGCACTGGCAGGCACCAAACCTGTCGGTGTTAGCTGGTAAGACGCACATAATGACGAAGTCGCAGATTCCCCACTTCGTTAGAGAGTGCGTGGTTGGGTCTTCCTCCCCTCCACTGACCATACTCCTTGTCGATAGTTGGGCTGGCTTCAAGGACCATGCCAATGTGTTGTCAGAGGTGCCACCAGGGAAAGATCTTCGGTTGATGACCATACCTGCTGGTGCGACTGCCCTCTGTCAACCATTGGATGTCTTCTTTTTCCGTTTGTTCAAGCGATACATTCGTCGCATCCACGACTATTTGGCGCACCAAAATAATGACTTTGACGTCTTTCGCCGAGACAACATTCTCAAAGTAAGACTTTATGGCTAGTGGTGAGAACAGAACCCTGATAATTTCATTCTTGTGTAGGTCATTAGCCAGACGTACAGACAGTTCTGTGCACCACTGTTCCGTCCGTGCATGGCGTATGCTTGGGTGGCCGCAGGGTACGTTGATGAGCATCCCGGACCATTTTCGACTCCAGCCGACTACGCGTTTGACGAAGGAGAAGCCGTGGTTCCTTGCGAAGAAAACAATAACTGCTCATCTTTGTCGTTCGTTCGGTGCGGTTGGTGCACCAGACGTCTATGTTTCACATGCTTCATTGAATTTTACCACAATTGTTAGCCATTTGCAGGTAATAAATGGAAGTTTTGAAATTAACGAAAAATACGCGATTACAGAAGAGAACATGCAAAATTGCGTGAAAAACTTCTTGAAAATGGCATATCTCAGCAAAATATCTATGCGCAGCCATTAACGGGTTCAGGAAAAGGAGAGTTGTAACGGTGCAAAAAGCCCATCGTCACGGGGATCCGAACCATAAACCCCCACTGAACAGTTCGAGTGCCAGGCAGGCGCACTAACCACTAGGCCATCCGATCGCTGCCAGCGTTTGCTTTCGACGGCGCCCATGAAACGTTCACAGCCTTCACTGTACTTGTTGTGGTCAACATCCAGTGCTGACCGTACTCGTTATTGTTTCGCTTCCCCAGATGGATAGTAGCCTTCAGCTAGCTGAACGTCAGCGCCATGGGTGATATCCAACACATTGAAGCTGTTTGAAGTGCAGTTTCTGGCGAAAATATTCTTCGCTTTTTTTCTAGTACTTGTAGGGCCGTTCAGGAAAAATGGAGCACAGTTCTGTACTCCATACACATGTCCCTATATGATGCAAAAAACCGTTTTGAAAAAGCGCTCCACGACCTGAAAGACCTCCCTTGTTAAAGCGATTCCGTGAACCCCTCAATATGTTCCCAGAGGCGGCAACATAGTCCACTGACACCAAACTCCCAATCAAATGCTCTGCACTGAGAGAGCCGGAGAAAACCACGGCTATACTCATGATCAGGGCATCAATTTACTCGGCAGTCACTCTAGCCATAGATCTGCTCGACAACTACATAACAGGGAGGATGAGCTTCAATGAAGGCTCCTTCATTTATTACCCAGAAATCGGGAACACCAAGGAGTGATATTAGTTTCTGTTCAATAACCTTCACAATTGTGTTGGCGTTGTTATCTCATATATTTTGCGCAATGTTGGTTTTGTGTGATTTACCCTGCTACCATATTTTTTCATTATGTATAAGTCAACCTTTTTGTCCAACCCTTCCACTAGGTCTGACTTCACAAACAAGCGAAAACAGCTTATGTAAAGTATGCGCAGAGGAAGCGAGATCGCGGAGGCTACCGGAGGACAAAACTGGTTACACAAAGTGCATCGCTTAACAAAGGAGTCAGTTTTTGAATCGTGAGAAATTGTACATATGAGAATATCTTATCTATAAGAGAAAAAAATGGAAGGTCTAGACACATGCAAACGTGCACAGATAAATATACTGAGTAAAACCACAAGGAAATGCTATACCTGCTTGCATACTTCGCAGTCCTTTTTTAGGCGTATACTTCGCCTGACCCCTTCAAGCGCCCGCTTGGGCGCCACCAGATGCTCATTTGTCTTCTCCAGAATGCGGCCTATTACGGCTTCCGGTGACACCACAGGCTGGAAATAGTTGTATAATGAATCCATTTTAACCAATACGTGGTTAATCACTACTGAAATGATATACCCTGAGGAGGACTAGTTTCGGTAAAAACTGAGAAATTATGTCTTACCTTCGGCATTGCCATGCTGTGCTCGTTTAGTTCTCCATTTGTGGTTAGATAAAATGTAGAATTTGGAGTGGCAAGAGGAGTTTCAGTGTCATCTTGCACCTGAAGCACAGCGATGCCAACTATCACTAGTGCGAAACCGGTTACGAAGTTCTAACAAAATTTCTGATGTTGTAGAGTCTGGACCTTGCTTTTGAGCTCCCCTTCTCTAGAAATTCTGCCTCCCAAGACGTTTCGCACAATCAGTGCGCCTTGTATGCATGCTGATTGAATTACAATACCTCGACAATTCTCTTTCTTTTTCTAAATGTGACGGACCTTTTTGATATCAACACCATTCAATTCGCTATCTCCCCTAGCTCGTTCATCTCCACTCAGTGTTGATGAGCTGTCATCCCCGACGGGTCCAAGCAGTTCTTCGATAAGGTTTTGAGCAGAATGCGAGGTTGACGGAGCACTCGTCAATGGCGGAGTCTCAGACGACATCGAAATGATGCCCTTAAATAAAAAATTTGACTATAAAGAACTTTATATACTTTACCCGAGCATTTTATTCAGCATTACCTATCGGACCCATAAAATTAGCCCCTACACGACTTCCTCGCCAGTTTTTACTCAATATTTAAATCTGCATTCGGAGCTAAGTGAGAAACAGATGAGCAACAGGTCAGCGTTACTATTCTAATTGAAAGTACTCAGCCGCAGCGTTCCAAGCGGTACTCATCACAATTTCTGCACAATTGCAACCAACGCATTTTGAAGCTACTACAGTTGTAGACAAAGCAAGAATGCACAACACATCTCAAAGTGAAATTGATCAAGATCATGCCATTATCCTTTACTATTTGAACAACTTACGTGAACAACGCCATCCTCCTTCAATCCTCTGACACTTCTTAGGCGTGCCGCCTGCAGAACTTGCATCCACTCATCACGAACACGATTAGAAGAACACTCCAGTAAGAAATTGTCGTTACCAGACCTATTTAAATGGGAAAAAAAACACTATCAGTTATTACAGAAGGCAGAAATCTGATGCTATTGCTTGAAAAATGAAACAATGAGTGACGGATTTTTAGCACTGGAGATGCTTGGAACAGATATGGGCTCAAGTGTAGTTGAAGGAGGGGGCATCGTGCCGCGGAGCACTCAAGTCTCTCACAATTACAACTAACACTTCCATTTTATAATGATAATTCCCAAGCCTTTTTTCACAAACAAAATGTTTCACGTACCCTGAAGCCCCCTGCCCTGCAAAGAATTGGATGATGCCCCTCCCCCTTCCCCAGCCAATACACCCAAATATGAAGAAAGGTGCTGATGAAATTAGCACTTGAGCAAAAAATCTTTTCAAGTTGTTCCCTCTTTCGGATGAAAAGGTCAAAAAAATGTCCATAGAAAGAGCAACGGGTCAAGGCAAAGAAAAATATTGAAGATTCCAAGAACAAAATTGAATAAATTAACTTTGTGCCAAAACCACTCCACAGTAGTGAAAACCGTCGTGTCTCACGCGGGTCATAAGCAAACGGCCAGTGGGCATGCTAATGGTATACGTCCATCACATTTGAGCGAATCATGATCCTTGTACCAGTAAAAATAAGGCGAAACGTTGTCAACAACGTACCAATAACGACGACGATTGATCAGACCCATTGCTCTTATTTCGATCTTAAAAAAAAGCGTCACATAGGTTAGGGACACCACAAAAAAAAGCGTGGGAAAGGCCAGCAGCGACTAAATTATGTTTAGGCTGCCATCTCGCTCTCTTACAATTTAAAGCCATTGTTGAAATCGGAATGGGAGTTAAGACCAACCGCCTGACTGTTTCTTTCATACGTTGTGATTGAGGACAAGGCCTTTCCACAATGGAGGGGACACTTGAGTCGAGTTCGATTACTATTCGCCGGCTCGTCGTTGCAAGCGCTTTCAAAGTTTGAATGTCTTAGATTACGTAATGGGACTATGCGATTCTTACGACGCGGTGATAGTTACAGGTGTCCATTACCCCTTAAAGTCTGATTTGGGGCGTGGGCGTTATGGAATTCGATGGGCGAAGCTATGCCGCCGCCAGCTTGAGAGAAGTTGCGCGGCGGATTAAGTATTTGCCATCATGGCTTTTGCTATAATCCAGCGGAAAAAATTTGGTTTAGAGGCAAAAGTCATCCCACACAACAAATTCTAGTATGCGCGGAACAACCGTCACGGCAAAAGGTCTGCAGTTCTCTATACACACGTGGCCAATCACCCCACTATCGGGAGATATGGACTGCACGGTGTTTTCGATTTACGAAAGTTCTTTACTCGCACGCAAAATCGCCACGGAATCGCAAATCGCAAAAGGGGCCCGGCCTTTAGAGATAAAGTGGGAGTGGATCAGTAAACGCGAATACAACCACCGCTATCATATTTAAATTACGCCGATTTTCTGTATGTGAAGACACTAAAATACTACCTCAATCAGGCATAGACGGGACTTAAATCACAATCATTTGTCGCAAAGTGGTGGGGTGGAAAACGAGGGGAGGACAAAGATCGGCGAAAAATCAAACATGATACAAAATACATGTTTGTGCTTTTTTGTGTGAATAACCCGTTCTCAACAGCGACAATCTTATCAATTCAAATAAGCCAAAGCTGACTATTCAAGGGCTAACCTTCTTTATAAACAGACATCTTCTTAATTCTGCTAAACTAGGTTGGGGCGGGCGGCACGCGCGGCGCGACCGGAGCTCTCTCTTCGAGGCCGAATCAGGGTGTAGCACTTCGGGGAAACATTTCCAAGGCGCTTTTCCACGCATGGGGCTCAAGTGGAACTTGCCCATTCCCACCTTAGACTGCTACACTTCCCTGGCCCACGGATTTCCAGAAACACTTGGCCAGGGCGAAAAACGACTGGCGGGGCCGGCCGCGTGCCCCCCCCCCCACTAAGTTAGCACCTTCTCAATTAACCTTGAAGTGAAGCCCACAGCTTGAAAATAAGATAAGGGAAAACTTCCAGGGTACTACTTCACCTACAATATTAGCAAGGTCCTTCCCTTCCTTCCACTATACATCTTCTTAAAACTTCCTTTAGGGGTGATGTCAAAGTCGCAGATACTGTTTGCCGCGAATTTCGCCGACTTGCGCGATTTGAAAGCGGATTTTCGGAACGGTTTGCCCCATCCATACTGCAAAGGGTTTCTCCACAAAATCCCCGCCGTCACTTCTCGCTTGATGGATTATGGTGTATGGGGAGGACTTGCCTCATGATTTTTCCAACTTTTCATATCCAGTGTTTCAATTGTTCAAATGGGGCACTTGCAATTTTTGTGATTGGTTTGGTTTGATTCCTGAAAAAAAACAAAAGGAACGATTCAAGAGCATTTCAATGAACTAATAGACATTGAACATGAAACAAGTAGAACCACAAACATTCGTCTTCCAATCTTTACTGCCAAGCAGAATTCGCAGCCAGGATTAAACAACACCTCGCAGTATTCATCGGGCACTTCCAAACACTTGTGATCCATCGCAGGTTTCGCGAAAATATTGCTGAGAATTTCGTTGGGCCAAATCCGCCAATCGCTGAAAAAAAATTCGCGAAAAATCGTGCAAAGGATCGCGGACTCTGACATCAGCCCTACTCTACGAGTGGACTTACTAAGTGGTGAGGGGGGGGGGTAGGGAATAGAAGATAAATAAAAATAGAATTTATACAATATAGGGAAAAGAAAAACCTCCCCAAAAAGAGCTCTTAACGCAATCCACCACCCTCATCCAATGAGCAAATACGACCCCATCGCAGCGTGACCCACGTGTTGAGGGAATTTGAATGTTAAGATTCCCCGCTCGATTCCACGATCCACCTCCGTCATCAGGCTGTCTCACATCATTCCCCTCTTCGTATCATCATCGTATCCGCTCCACCCGATACGATCCCCTTCTCTACGCAAACTCTTTCAGCACCACGTTTCATATGTCAGGCCTCATCCTGGCCGTCCTCGAAGTTACTACGACGATGAGCAAATAAACGTCAAGATCGCCCGAGACGCTCAACCAAGGGTCATGGTGATGCTTCAACATAATTTCATCCCCGAGCAGTGCTCGAGGTGGGATTAAAAAGAAATTCCAACTTACCAGAGACATATATCCAGCCTTACATGTGTTCTCGTCACTCTGGGGCGAACATACTGGTGATGAGGTGGACGACGATGACATTGCCCAGAGTAAGTCGTCCGCAAGCTTACTATAATATTCCATAAGTTAGACTTGTAAACTTGCAAACAACATCATAAGAGAGAAAAAGAACATAAAATAACACAAGTCTGAAAAAATACTTCATTTTGTACCAGGGGAGCACGTTGACTTGGAAAAAACTTAGTAATATCAACAACTATACAAACCATACAACACTATTCAAGCAGCAAGTGATTACAAGAACTCACAAGTATACAAAGCAAATTTCTCAGTCACTTGTTAACTGATGAAGAAACTGCGAACTACAGAATGGCGGGAAACATGACAGTAGGCGAAATCGAAAAGTAATGTAACGGATGAAAGGATGACGCGGGTCTTTATCTACAGAAGGATCTTAAATATATCACAACAAGGGAGAAGAATAAAATGGAACGAAGAGATTTCTTCGAACCCTGTTGGTCGGGGTTTTTAAAAACATGGAATATTTGCTTGCAACATGACCTTGAACGGAAGGCAATGGGTTTGGAGGAGTGCTGTTACATAATTCCACCACGTCCATGCAAGAAAATACTGAGCACTAAGTCAGAACCGATAAATATCAAACATTTGAATTCGTCGTCGACATCACGGCCCAAGCAGGCGAACTCAAAGGAAAAACGTGCTCCAATTCGAGTTCATGACCCACTGCACACTGAGGTAACACACTGATACTTCTTCGCGCAGATGCAAGACAACTCTACATTTATGTGGTTCTCTAATGAGGTAGGAATGTTAAAATATTGGTTGAGCTGAATGGCTTGCATGTTGCGAAACAACACGGCGAAGCTAATCTACTAAATCCACGCCGGACGAAACGGGGACGAGTTTCTGGACGAGTTTTTCGCCGCGCT
>MU873763.1:4661-15035 GCA_036418205.1 Ostertagia ostertagi | reverse complement strand
GCCGCACCGCCGCGTGGTCCCCCAACCCCGCAAACTATGTTAGCACTTTCGGTTCAATTTCGGATATGCATGATGCAGCTTTTCTTGTCGCAATTTGTAGCCACTCTAAAGTAAGCAGTGTAAAAGAAAAGTCCACTGGAAGAAGTTTAAGAGGTTACGGTAAGGTGTCTGTGAGTACGGAACTTTTGCAACCCAGCAAATTCAACAGCTGGTGAGCAGCAAGTTAATGTGTTGAATGTGATACGCACTCGTTGGTGTTCAGCCGAAAGAAAAGACCTAATGGAGGTTGGAAGAGCCGGTCATTGCTCTTCAATCGCCAATGCGTTTCCTCGGCCGTAACTCATTTCAATGATTATGTGAGAGCCGTCTGGAGAGCGGCAAATGGGTTGCCGCATCCATCATTAAAGCCCAATGAGGTCATCGATATGTGAGGAATGTTGAGGGCGAAATGGGCGAGTAAAGTAAAAAAAGACCAATGTACAAATGGAAGTGAGCCTGTTGAGTGATGAGAACGTTCGTCAAAACGCGTTACCCGTCCTGGGTAATCGTTGCCCATAGGTTAGCTGTTGGTGCAGAGTTCTTTTAGTCAGTCTCTTGCCCCAAACCAGTTTGATGTAAATGATTCAACAAAGGAATACAGCGAATTATCAAATTTATAATCTCGGATGGAGCGCTAAAGGGAAAGTTCACACTATGGGCTAGATGGAAGGGGAAGTTGTGAAAGTAGGACTACCTACGATCACGGCGAGTTCCTAAGGTACCCTCGCCAGGCTTTTTGCCAACAAAACAAGGCAAATCAGAAGTCTTCGAAAGTGCTCGTGAGAGTAATCAGTCCACGATAAAAGAGTGACGGATTAAACAATCGGCGATGATCAACCCCTTTCTGGGATGCGCCATGCATTCAACTTGTGTTCACAATCGTCTGGATGCGATTTTGGCCTATACTTAACGACACGGTCTATAAACTGCAACCAGTAGAAGGTAACAGACGACAAGGACATGCCGAATGAGCGCAATTCGCTAATAGGGCCATTTTCTATATACTAACTTGAGTCCATGACTTCGACCGGTTCTTTTTTTTTCCGGTTGTGAGAGACTTGGAGTATACGTAAATGTAGACGAGTACCTCACGTCTAAGGAACTGGAGCCTGACTCATTCTTGCATACTAGTTCTGAAGTTTCTGCAAAAACAAGTCACAAAATGGAGGAATAAGTGGGTAAAGATAAAAACTTTCAAAAAGTTAGTAAAGTAGAACATGAACAAACGGTTTTGAGCAGAGTATTTGTGTGGGTTAATTAGAAGAAAGAGTGCAGGGAGGTCAGAGTTAAACCCGCAATATCACAGAAGCGTGTCCAAGAGGCCCATCGCGCGGCGAAGGAAGAGACGCAGATGCGGCAAAGGACGAGTCGCAGCGCGTGCTGTGCGATATGAGACGTAGTATGGTACACTCTATTTAACCTGACGCCTAACCGCTACAGTATGCGCTGCGACTCGTCCTTTGTCGCGTCTGCTTCTCTTCCTTCGCCGCGCTATTGGGCTGCTGGGGCCCACATCAAACGGGGCAAAGAGCAGAAAAGCTGGCGGGCAGGTGGGATAACTGGCGCTGCTTATAATACGCGGCGGTTGTGAAGGAGGGCAAATCCTGAATCGTAGCGTCAGATCAACAACTATATCTCTTCAGATCGCTTAGTTGGTATCAAATTGACTGGGAATATATTGAAATTTTGCTCTTACACTACACAGCTACCGACCAAGACATTGTCTAGGCCAACCGCATTCGAATACAACTATGGCTGGAATGCGTGGAGCATCCCAAATAGGGATTGCACACCATATGCTTAATTCTTCTATGTTGCCTATTCAAAACGCTCTTAACATTATAACGTTACGAGAAAGGAATCGCGCCGCACCTTCCAGCACTGCGTCACTAGACGACACGATGGTGAGGATAGTAAGGAATCATTTAGTCATTGATGCGCTTTTTGTATGGCGAAGCGTATCAAAAGGAGCAAGTGTGTCGAGATTAATATTGTAGATTGGGTTCAGAAGACGAGGGTAGTAGCTCCGTGGTACGCCAGTGGCGGAAGATAGCAGAGGAAATCCGTCAAAAAATCAAAACGTGGACCCGTATTTTTCGAACCGAGTGGCTTCCACTCATTGTACGAGATTAGACAGCTAGAGTCGAATGCTACGGAACGATGTTCGCCACCAGGCGTTTAGTGTGCACGCGTGCCATGTCCAACGCTCCAATCAATAGTTGCTCAGTTGCTGGCAAGCAGCTGCGTCCAAAGTCGACGCAACTAAAGAGATGGGCGAGCTTTTGAGGGCGAGCGCTTTCGATGTTTTTTGCTCAGCAATCACATCTGTTGATCGTTAAGGGCGAACCCTGCGTTCGCTTGGGAGCAAGTAGCTGCTTCAATGTGGTTTATATACTTTCCCGATGCGCGTTCTTCTGTTATAGTCATCGGATGGCTGTTGGAGTATATCACTACTAGTTCTTAACCACACACTGCCTTCCTATAAATATAACATATCAGCGGCCTTCTGCTATCCAAATGGCGCACTCATGCACTAAATAAACAGAGTAGGTGCAAACAGCGATAATACAAGTTAGAAAGGTTACGGTAACCCCGACATCACGAGATCTCTGCATAGATTCGTTCAACAGCTGATGAACACCGTGTACTACGTAAAAACTGGAGAAAACTAGCTGTGCAGCTGTGGAAAACAGAGCAGCTAGACGAGGTCATTAACTCTCTTCTAATCTTTTGTAGGCATTCCAGCTCTTCAGAGGATTAGACGGGTAACGTACCAGGTAATATAAATCAAATAGTTCAAATTATGTTACTTATGCATGTGCGCAATCTACATTATGAGAAATCGTGGCCAATTTAGGAGCGATTTCACAGCATGATTCACATGAAATTCGTATGAATCAAACAAACAATAGCACGCAATTAGTGCAGCCGCCAATCAGTGATGAATGAAAGCGATCCGTACAAAAACGTCTCTGGTTATTTGCGTTCCCACTCACAACAAGGATATACCAGGTAGGGGTTGACAGAGGAGCGCTATCACAAAATACGGGGGCATTGTGGTGGCAAGTATCCACGTAAAACATATCTCTTTTTAGAAGCGGGACAAAGCCGGAGGCGGGAGAAAGACTCCAGGGCACGTGAGCACAACAAGGAGTACATAGTTTTCTTTCTTCGTTTTCCCAGTACATAGTTCCTGCCCCCCCTCCCCCTCCTAGGCTTAGTTCTATGGGATGCGATCCTCTTATCTTGCGAGAGCACCGACAGAGGAAAGGACACACCACAAAACACCCCTCTTCCCCTGTCTTTAATCTGGCTCAGCCTTGTCTGAGCAATTGGGAGATCACCCGACGTCGATTGCACCACATTATCGAGTTCTAGCCTTTCTCTTCGCTTTCTAGATCTCGAAGATGACCCAACAAGGGAGAGAAGAGAGTAAAATGAGAAAGGGAATCGCCTGGTGCTGACTGGGCCAGCCTTGGGTTGAGCCACGTATCCGACGTCCACCTAGAAGCTATTACTCTTGAATGCGAGTCCGTTGTACAACAATAAACATGGCCAGTCGGTGAACAAATCAGCCTTTTTGTCTTCAAGGATGACCACAGAGACAACTCTGAAGCTGAACTGAGCTATACAACGACTCCGCCTTTGACCTCCGGACCACGAGTGTGCGATATTTTCCACTGCGCTACCTTGAAGACATGCCCCAGGATCAAACTGGTGTGGCTTCTGCACATGAAAAGGAAAAAAGAGAAAGGAAGAAGTTGAAGACTTGTGCACTTTTGTGCTATGGCAATGAGAGACGGAGCACGTGGAGGGATAGAGTGAGAGAGCACAACGGATGGGAGAGAGCAGGCATCATAGCATTTCCGTCAGGAGAAGTGGAAGCGAAGCGATTGAAGAGGTCTTTGCATCCCTAGCGCCCTACTTGCGCTCATCCAGAGACCCGAGAGAATTGACATCCTGTGAGTGTTTGGAGCTACGCGCCGCGTACCTGGCTGTAGTTGAGAATTAGAGACTGCTAACAACGATCGCAGATGTCCCATTTGGTTTGATAATTTGCCTGGTTCTCAGAGAAAAAGAAGCAAGCCTACAATGAAAGAAATGCTTTAGGCTTCTAAACGCCTTTGAAACCCTTATTGAAGTAATTTGGGCTATCGGTTTGATAGTGGATAAAGATCTCATTCACTGACCGCCATAAGTAATTCTTCGCCAACAACTTGCTGATAATCAAAATATCATGTGATAATTAAAGAATCCTGATCGCCAATGTGGGAAAGTAAGTTTGCAGCAGCCGGGGTAAAAAAACCTCTGTTGTGGGGAAGTAAATCCACCAAACTTTGCCCCCTCTACTGCTATCTCGACGCGACCTTTGCCTAGTAAATAACTGGAGTCACATGAATTAAGAGTTCACGCCCCAGAGAATAAACAGTTACAAGGGCCAACGCGTGATTGCTACCAAGAGAACTGGTATTTGCAGTGATAGAGAGGTAGGCAATGGGAACGGCAAGATGAACTGCCATCCTACTCAATATGCGACACAGCATACTGAAACAAAACCAAAACGGAGAGCTTATGAGTGTTCAATAAGCTGTTCCGATTTCCGATTACAGTTTGTTCCGATTTCCGACCTTTCAGTAGAAATAATTTGCTGTAGAACAGTTGGAGGAATGTGGTGGGATGCACAGAGATTTTAACGGAAGGAAGCGCGGAATCGAGGGCAGCCTCCCACCATATTCCCACTTCCGACTTCCGATTTCCGTTGGACCGCATGAAATTTGAGCCCCGTTACGCAGATATTACTCTCATAAGTAGGCCAGCGATGGCAGGAGGAAGTAAAAACTGTTACTATTTAAGTAGAAAAATGTGCAAAAATCAAACTCCACCCACTGGTCAAGCTCCGCCCACAAAAATAATGTCGGAACTTAAAATTTCTTGTGGTTTCTGCCTACTTATTCAGACACATACGCATACAAGCAAATATTGAAAATTGTAGAAATTTGTTTCTGGGAGATCCAGGCAAGCATAGCCTGCCACTCTGGCGCACGTTCCGATTTCCGATTTCCGAAGTTGGCCAACAGCGCGTGGGTTTTCGAACAATGGCAACGTGTAGGAGGTAAACACGTCGTCTTGGAGCGGAATAGCAGTATCACGCTTCTTACCCCTCGAGAACCCGCCGGCTCCACCCACTCGATACCCTTCGTGTTGTTGTCGCTGCTACTGGCATCAGACATACTCGTGCACTAGCAGACGCTGTGGAAAACACTATCGACGCTATTTATAAAGACAAAATAAGCACCAGAGCTCTGTCGATTCCTGTCCAGCTATTATTGATCAAATCTGAAATAATTGGGACCAGCATGTAATAAATCATCACTACAGCAGGACCAGAGAAAACTCGAAAGAGCGAGAATTTGATCGATCAAATCTCTGGTTATTGCACATCGAAAGGGCGATACGGCGCTATACAGGCAAAAACTCAAAATCGACGATAATGCACACATAACCGTGACCGCGATACGATAGATATAGCGCCCACGGGACCTGCGGGAGCAACGAAGGTCAGCAGTCCGCTCACATTTCAATTTATCAGTTCGAGGGGAACTTTCAAGGGGAAGACCACAAGCAGGATCTCCTTATTGCGTACGCAAAAATGGGTTAAAATTGCCCTTCTACATGTTTCCAAAACCGACGTCATGGAGCAATGTTAGGGAACTTTGAGGGGGAATACTGGAACCAGGGTCTCTAACCGCGTACGCAGAAAAAGCTCAAAATTGTCCTTCTACATTTGCTCCTTCTTCCCAAAACCGACGTCGCGGTTGACCCTCATCCAGAGCATGTCAGGAAAGCCATCCCTTCTTTGGGGGATTGATGGCACACACTGCCAACAGCTGCTTTCAAGAGCATTCACGTGAGAACATATTACTTCAGGCCTAACCACGGGCTGCTTCCCAAACTGGAGGAGCTGGAAAAAAATGAGGGGCCTGTCAAAATTATGCTATGGGTTGAAAACCTCTCAAAAAAGGATCACCGGAACCATACCAGACCCACTGGCTGCTTGTCGGACCCCTCTGAACCAGGGTCAACTGCGACTTTGGGAGAAACTCCAAAAATTTATCCCCTTAAACGACCCAGTCCCCTTCTCCCAGAAGGTCCCGGTGCGACCTCATACAGCCAGCCACACAAGAGGGGGGCGGGGTCACTCACGAACACGACCCCCCCCCCGCCAGCCTCGACCACTACTCCTCCATCATAGATGTTTCTATGAGACTTGATTCTGAGATCAATCGACACGCTCCACCTCGCTCTCACTTTTCCCTCTAACGGCTGAGAGCGCACCGTCGAAACGACCCCTTTGACAGATTAACCACCAACGGATAGTTGGCCCTTCTTTTAATTGATCAGAAACCAAATTCGAAGATTTGAGCTAAGATCCAGCCATCCTGTAGACCAATCCCTGAGCCAACTCTAAATCAGTGAACAAGAGCGCATCCCTAACTCATCCAGACGCACATTAAAGGTGGATTCACGATGAAAAGGCAGTCCACATAAAATTAGAAAGAGATTATCATTGAAGCACGAAACAAAAAAAAACGTGAGGAATGGTCTAGAATCCTCGGAATGAGACCCCTTTCTTGCCTGTCGATTTGCGCATTGATGCAACTCTCCTCAGTGCTGCCCTCTTCAATGCTAACGCTCTCTCGAACGGCTATAGACTCGCACATGAGACGACGCAATAAAGAGTTTAACCAATAGCAACCTGGCCGCGGGGAAGGCCATGTTATACCTTCACGGAACACCCGCAATTCAAATTACGTGTCGGTCCGGCATTTTAAGAGTCCGGCTGTCTCTCTGCTGGTAATCCTTGTTCGACCTTTATCCTTATCGTGAGATCCTCCCTTATGCTAGCCTAGTCCAGAACGTTCTTCAGTACGACGAATTGTGTCTGATATCATGGCTAACGTTGTTAATGAATGAGATCAAAGCAGCGCATTGATTTGCATTCCCAACAGCCGATAAATATTCTAAGAGGCACGGATCCAGTCGAGCAGAGTAAGCAGCAGAGGTCGACAGTGAAGTGGTGTCAGTGAAAGCTTGTAAGCATCACATGCAAATCGTTGATAGCAAAAAGACACCATCTGTTCCACTTAATTTCTATTTACTTGGCACAACTGTTCACTTCTTGTTCGCCACTCAGCACAACACTTACTGCTTACGCAAACGTCTTGCAGCGGTAGTGGGAAAGACTTAAAGTTCGAGATCGTCTCTTTCGAGCGACCTGAGCAATGGCTCTAGCCACATTTCCTTCCACAGACTGACCATGGGCCTTCTAGACGCCATACACACCACACACTCCATACCGATCTTTCACCCCTAAGAAAAACTCTGGGGTCTATTCCAGCAAGGGAGGGGGCGGTTTAGAGCGCACAACGTGTTTGAGACCACGGTACAGCATATTTTCCCAGTGTAAAAGTTTAAACTACTTTAGAACTCGTAATCTTCAGAAAGAAGGGAAAACCCCCGAGTTCGTGAGCAATCGTCGTTTTCTCCGGGGCCTTTCTCCCACTTGTTGAGCTTAGTCTTGGCTGCTCACTAGATAAACATGTATTGCTTTTCATAGATGTTTACAACACAAGTACACAAACTTGAACATATTATATAAAAAACCAGGGGTCTCATCCATGAAAGGGCATGCGGTGAGAATTCTTGTCAGTCACAGAAACTCCAATTTTCGCAAGGGGAGGGAGTCCCCGGGGTGCGTGGACCATTTTCCTTAAGCTTCGCACCCACCCCTCCCCTCCCTACAAAAAAGTGGGTTTCTTCATGCAGTATGAACGTGTTGCAACATGCCCTCCCCCTCACTGGATGAGACCCAAAGCTAGAAGAAAAAGCATAGGAATGAGGCTGATAGCAGCTCGCAATTTAAAGGACTCCTTGGGCCAGCTGAGATTAGAGCAGACTGTGCACCACAATGCCCTTACCGGGATAGACCCAATTTGCTCTTTGAAAAATGGCGACAGACTTTTATTAGGGAAGGTTTTTTCAACAACAGAAATAATTAACTGCGTGTAAGCTGGGGAGAAATGGAGAATGAATGAATGCGTACGAAAAATTGAATGGTTAGAAAAAACTGAAGTCGAAGGTGTCTTTTAAGACAAAGTTTTGAGGTGCCCACATGATTTTTTCGCACAGTACGTCTTCTTATAGCCATGCTTCACGATGAACCCACTGAAGCATTGTCCCTAGTGAATGAGCCAGTCGAGTTTTGCGTTTCCGTGGCTCAAAAGGCGTGGCAAAGACGCGAGGGGTTTGAAACATGCAACAACGGAACAACCCAAACAACCATGCCCGCCCATCACTGAGAAATTCCTGCGTCTCGCTTGCCCCTATGCTCTGTCCCTCTGCTGCAGTTTTTACTTCGGCACCCATTGACTTTCAACCATCAGTCTCGTACGATATCGTGGACCCTGTCCTTTGAAAGTTCCGCTCTTTTTTCTTCACTGGCAGTCCACTTCACCTTCTACTTTACGCAATGGGCGAAATAGGTACACCTAAGCGGTCGCTTGATGTAACTATGAATCAGAGCTCACCTCGGCTAAACTACTTTTTTAACAGCATGACTCCGTTTCAACTACCGCGCTAATTCCAAAAGTCCATTTTGGGGAAATAAGCTACGTCACATTGGAGAGCAGTTTAATGAACTTCGAGTTCATGGACCATCACTATTATACACTGCGTTTCATAAATATAGGTCCACCCTAAATTTTTGCTATTCCAAAGTTGCTGTGCATTTTTGGAAAATGCCGCTATTACCAATAGTTTCCCCATAACGAAAAACCTTGATACTTGATTTCTGGAGAAATCTCGATTCAGAATTATTAAAATATCTTTTTTAGAACGTATTTTCACCGTTTCGCAAATATGACTACACATCACTTGTCGAGAGATTTTTATAGCAAAAAAACGTCACAAATTTTCAACAATGGGATGGTCCTCCCATAGTCATAAGGAACACAATAATACGTTTTGGAATGCTGGTAATCAAATTAGCTATTACAGTAGGATCGAAATTTGTCTGTGCGCTGATGATCGACGTTTTCAGCTCTTCGGTTGTTCCATTTTGCTTTTCTCTGCTGTGGAACTTTATAGCAATTAAGGCCTTATGATTCTCTATTGGAATCTGATTCAGCTAACATGTTGGCCACCAGGTAACTGCCACATTTTTTCCCACAATTCCATCTGGCGTGGAAGGACCGGCATGGACAGCCGCGTTATCGTGCGTAAAAATCAAGGTTCGAGGGAGCTGTTGTCGGAAAGATGGTAACAGTCGCTTCAGAAGAACTTCACGATACCCTATGGAATCCTCTTGAAAGGAAACAAACACGAGCTCTAGCCGCTCAGTCGTTCAAAAGAGCCTCAATCCATAAGGGATTCTTCGCCAAAATTACCTTACATCAAAACCATCTGCGATTTTCACGGAACCCTCCGTACGCTTTTTTTCTATCAGATCCACCTAGAATAAACTTTTTCACGTCGATCTCAGATCACCTGTAGCACGAAACAAGGAGCTAGAGTCCAAGATCGCGAAGGGTCTGAACAGCCAAACCTTCGTTCATAAAGTTGCGCCCTTTTCCACGCTGAAATGGAGACGTGCGATCTTGAAGCGCTCAAATAATCTTGGAACGCTCTTCATCAATCCGCTGAAGATGTATTGCTTCGCTGACGTACACACCACACGGTGGTTTTGCTCACGGAAGGCCGTATTTCAGCACGAACTTTGTTCGGACCCCTTACACAATTCGAGAGAAAACGCCCAAGTTCCTCCTAAATTCTTGAAGGAAACGCGGTCTTCATTTACCTAAGCTACTCTTCTCCCCGCACTGACCAGGATTTCGCACTTAGTTGCTTAGGTCGTAGGAGCCGGCCGGCTTGGGAGGAAATTTTGCTCCTTTGCCATCCCACTTCAGTAAGTGCTCTGGCTTGAGCTTGTTACTGGGAAGAGAGGCGAGTAACACGAGGTACGGTAAACTCGATGTCGACTGAGCTCAGATATATCCCCGCTTCCCTTATTTCCTTCACTGATCACGAGAAATGGGAACTTTTTATGAGTAGCCCGATATTCACGAAACGGTGAAAATTCGTTCAGAAAAAGTTAATTGGGTTACTTGAGGGAGGAACTTTGTCAGAAAAACACTATGAAGGTTTTCCGTGATGAGGAATCTAATGGTGATAGCAGCATTTCCAAAAAATGCACAGCAACTTTGGGGTAGCAAAAATTTAGGGTGGACCTATAATTATGAAACGCAGTGTAGTTATAACGCTACAAGGTAGTACTAT
>MU873762.1:0-11537 GCA_036418205.1 Ostertagia ostertagi | reverse complement strand
GTGTCCCTTATAGAACCTAAGTGGGCCGAACCCATTCCCCTCCGAGGAAACAAAACTGAGTTCACTCACATCCACAAAGCAATCTCACTAACAGTCATCGCCAAGAAAGACGGGAGCACATCGCTAAAATTATCTATGGAATCAATCGGTAATTTCTTTGAATCAGAATATGACGTGTGTTTTCGAAAAGGCAGGAAAATTGGAAGGCAGCTAATCGACAAAAACCACCTGTAATGTCAATCAATCAAATCTTCGAGCCGGTCCTTCAAGGAACTTACCAAACATGGCATGCGCATGTCGCCCATAGTGCAAAAAATTGTTCTCTATCACTTTGGTCATGTGTGCGGGGGTTTATCTCTACTGAACCTGAAATATGAGGGCAACACCATTTTTCAGGTTTATGAAGGCGCCATTCGATTTTTTATTTGTTAGTCAAACTGGTATTGACACAGACGTATCTCATCTTTCAAAGTTGCCTTTTGATTCCTGTTTTCGATGTATGATCGCTCGCCTAATCACAAGGGCGAGAAATGGAAGCCTTTTGTGGTGATTGCGTTCAAGGGCAGAGAACTGCCTAGCTTAGTCTAACCGCCCAAAGACCTGCTTCGATGATGTGCCCAAGAATCGTTTACTAAAACTCTTCATTACAGCAGAAAAACATCGAGCACATGAGGGGTTCCGGTTGGGTGCTTATGCCTTAGGTGATCAGGGCAGGTTGTCGGGTTGATGTTCTGCACCAAACGGGCGATACAGAGATGGTGAAGTATGATATGGGATGTTTTCACCTCATGACACCGTCACTCTGACATCATTGCCCTCGTTTCAGTGAAAACTCACCCCACTGGGGATCCAGTGGAGTGGAACTTTGACCCAATGGTGTTCAGACTGTCTGATCTGGTGCTCCTTTCACTTATTACAGCTGATGATTCTGTACCGATTATGATAAATTTGATCACAGCACGGAAATGATTGCAAATGGGAGAAATCACAGGGTCACCGGAATACTGCAGAAACACTTTCGAGTGATTTACTCCTATCAAGTGATGTGATCATGTGCTGATGCTTCTCGATTCCGCTTCTATTTCCGTGAACCCGTGTTGACTCGATCTTTCTCAAAATTAGGCTATTTGCATCACAATTTGATTGATTCAAAGACTGCTTGGGTTTTCAAACACGTTATTTTTGCCTGCATTTTGTCTGCCTGGTAACCCTAACCCGGGGTATGGAAATTGACCATAGATCTCCACCTACTGCCATGCCGCCTAGACTCGTTGATGTATAAGTTCCTCACTGCCGTTTTGATTGGCAGACTGGAGAGTATAGCGCGCAGTCCATCACCTCTGATTTCCTCCCAACTAAAGCAGATCAGTGGCGTTCAGAAATAGACCTATTTGTAGTTGAAGATCGTGGGGATTTGCGCAGCACTCGCTACCCTCAACCCGATTGATCGCGCCTTTGAATGTTTTATCTCGAAAATTGATTTGAAAGGGCTTGCCCCTAGGGACTGCTTAGACCAGGTTTGAATCGCGAATCACACAGTCAGCGGTTTACAACAGTGAAGCAGCCAAGCGATAGCGCGTATCAAACCCGATATGAATCGGCTGCACCATTGCCAATGGAAAGTGCATTGAGGCGGAATCCGCCCAACCATTTCACATTCGTGAAAAATCAAGTTGGCTCGATTATGAATTAGCAAACCAGGAACAGGTCGCGAAGTGCTTTTACCGGGAGAGCGGAGACTGCTACCGGAAAAGAGACGAACGGTCTCTTCAACTCTTCAAACGATTCCAACCGCCACGGCAAACGGGGCATCTTCAGATAGCGAAGCGCACTAGAACATGACTCATGCATAACAAATGACTAATTCGGGTGGACACTACTGGGGCGTCATCGGTGCTCCTATTGCTCCGAGAAGAATATGAATTCTGGTCCTGACGTGTGCCATATTCCACTTATGGATTGATCTTACACATTCCTTTGGTCTTTGAAATGTGTTCTGTCTCGGGGTGACATGGCTTGAAGAAGGACAATCCTTGAGGTCGACGTCATGTCAAATTATGACCTTAATTGAATCATCACATGATTGCAGAAAGAAAGGACATTTTAGTGGCCTACACAACCTCGCACGTGTGTTCATACATCCTAAACGTGATTGGGGAGCGCTGCAGCGATGTTGATCCTTAACTGCTGGCTGTACACTGAATTGTAGGACCAATTTAACATTAGTTGAGAATAATTAATAGATCTCTATTTTTCATTTCTTTAAATTCTCAGTTAAAAGATTCAATCTTGGACAATGCCAATTATATTGAATAAGCACATTTGGAAGCAACAATTCATACAATTCAGCTAAAAACGTTGTCTTATTCTTTTAAGAGGCGACTGCAAATCTTTCTATTGTTATTGGAACGCTGCATAAAGCAATTCGTAGAAAAGCAACACAAAATCGACACCCAAAGTTATAATTATTCTCATGCTTGATAATTCTAATCCCAATCAAAGCGTTGAAATCAAAGGCGCGAACGTTTGAGCAGCAAGCAGCGCCACATTCCTCTTCGAAAAACAAAGATCAGAACCCGCTCGACAGGTAAAGCTGTGTGGTCTAAATATTGTTCTTTCATATGTGATTTTTCTGGCCGTATTCTGATAATACGAGCTATATACCGACCAACATCCTGGAAAGCCACACTAAACGTCATAAACTTTAGCGAACGAAAGTAAGCTAAGCAACCTAAAACACAAACCAACTATTAAATAAAAGCAGGTTGAGCTATGGATGCGAGAGTGTTTGCTGCTTTCTTGCACCTTCAGTACTTGGAGCAGAAAATCACTCAGAAGGTCGTCGGTGTCGTGGTGCATCAACTTTGAAAGGACGTCACGAAAGGTCGATCTACCGGCGACCTGCTGAAGGACTCATCCGAAGCGTAATCTTGCAGATAGTGCGGAATATTCGTGTATTACTAGAAGGCGAAATCCAGTATATCACAGACTGCAAAAGCAGACAACAGATCAGGACAGGAAAATTAAGTGCTGCTTCCAAAGTTCTACGGCACGGACACGCTCCTCCCAATCCTAACGGTCGTAAAGTCGAGCTAGTCTGAGTCCTTTCGGGGTTGCTCAATTACAGTGCCAATTTCTCTGGTGTATGGTATTTTTCATGTAACTTAGAAAAAATTAAAAATGACAACTTGGTCGGATTTAAGATATATGACTTCCTTCCAGCAAGTGGGTTCTTTCTAAAGTTATTCATTATCACAGTGCATCGCGTTGCGAAGCTTCACAGACATAGTGAAGAACTGTAAACTGATAATTTTGAGTGCCAGCTGTTGATGAATTGTCTTGCGACTCGCAAAGCTCCATGAATATCCTGAGCTTATGAAAATCTTGTTAGAGAAGTCTTTTTAACCCCTTAAATCCACTGATGAGATCTATCACTATCCAAATATTTCACTTTCGCTAACAGCGGCGTACCTTATTTGTTGCGTACTTTCGAGTAGTTGAAAGGTGTGCTCGATATTACTCGAATCAAGCGCTGATGACGGAATTTGATTGCTGCATAAGGCTTTCTGCAGATGGTGGCTGTTGGGCGATAGTTTAAGTCTCAAAAGACTCAACAATGACACTCTTGACAGCTTACCTTACACTTTTAATTTCAAGTGCCATCACGGAGAAATTGTGTAGAAGTGGACTGCGGGTGCTCAATAGTGCCCGTTTTTTCTCGTGCAATAGCCATTAAAGGATGAAAAATAATTAATCATTGCATATGGTCGTCGATAACCTGACAGTTTTCATCGACATAACTAACGTGTCTGTCGCCTCTGACTCCTTACTCTTAGTACGCTGGGTTAAAGTTTCGGTGATAAAAATTCGTCTCGAGTAGCTCGAATATGAGTCAACAGAGAAAGGGCGGAGAGATATTAACATCAGCTTCAAACGAAAACACGTGGAATAAGCAAGTGGTTTGGCTCACGATGTTGCAAGACTTTATTCAGACCGTCATCTTGAGAGATTCTACCAATAATATTAAAAAAAATGCATACACGTCTTGCAAGCGCTGTTCCCTTAAAAATTGACTTCTTCTTCCATGTAAGACTGGTAAAAAGGATAATCTCGTTCTCAATTTTACATTTATTCCTTAGAGTTCCTTGTATGAAAGAGCACCAGAGCTGCAAGCACTTCATGAGAGGTTGGTGAGCTCCATAACCCACACTATTCTTTGAGCAATTGTCATCCTCTCTTATTTAGGCAGGACCCTGCCAACGCGCAAGAGCTGTGAAGCATAAACGCACTGGGAACTGATACGATCCCTGTCTGCCTATAGATGACAAAACGTGAAGTCCTGTCTCTAAAGGTGTAGACGTATGGAAAAGCGCCCGATTTTAAACTGCAGCCAATCCGCTCTTCACGTGAGGATTGTGATCTGAGCTGCAGTGCGTCATACTGATCGACGTATATGGGATGTGGTTGACGACGATTGCGGAGCCACGCTAAAGGTAAATTACCGAGAAAGCGATGGCATGGCAAAGCATTTTCGTGAGGCACTCACTCTGGAACGCGTAACTACATGCGAGCGGGCAAAATCTCTGTGTGCTCCCATATCGGACCTGTTGAGACGGCACGACCATTGGTGAGGTTGACATCCATGGTTTTCACATCCACGAAGCATGAAAGCGATGAATGTGGGTGGCAAGTGGAGGACTCTTATCCTCTCTATTTGTTGGGATAAAACACGGTTTCAGTGCCGTCTGTCTGTATCAAATCTTATCACTTGTCCTTTACATAGGATTGGCACACCTGTAAACCTGGATAACACTTTGTACTTGTTTCGGATCGCTCTCCTGCAGTGATGTAAGCCACAATCGTATTCAATAACCCACATGCATGGTGAAAGTAGAACACGCACCACGTTCCCGCAAAAAAAAAAAACCGTCAACAAACGAATCTTAACTTGATGTTTTTCACGAGCATTTCAATTAGCCAAAGAATTTGGAAAAAGGAGGACATTGTGTTCTCTTTCTCACGCGTTATGCAGACGTAATGAGCTCATACTTATAACTTATTCTTAGAAGGAGCTTACGCATTAAATCCTGTTGTCAACCGCAGTGATCGTTCTAACGCATCGGTCATTCTTTGTTCTTCTTGCTCGAAAACGTCAAAAGCACCCGAAGGTTGGCCGACGTACTCGCATTCATTGGACGTCAGAAGAGATCCGTGGATGTTTGTCCTGGTTCGACGGTCACCACAAAATCGCATGGCGTTTAAGTTCACTCACCTGATCTTTGATTCTTTAGTGAACAGCGTCCCTGATCCTTGATCGTTATGGAGTTGGAACTCTGAATTCCCTCTTTTCTCAATGACCGCGTGCTCATCCTACCCCCGCGTAGTCCGGGTCTCTGATGCGTACATTAGTGGAGGGAGGACAGCCGTCTTTACCACTCTCCCGATGTTCTTACATACTCCCCATGTCGCTCGTCCTCTTCTACTCAGCTATAGAACCTACATCGTTCATCCTGTTGATTTTTTTATCATAGAAATATGTGCATATTAAGAAACGTGGTTGTAGAAATGAAGAGGGGGGAGAAGGAGCTGTTTGTAGCAAATTTGCACGAGAAAAAAATGATTTTTGGGAAAATCTGGAGTCCAATGCGTTCACAAAGGCGCCGAAGATCGCGTGGATTTTTGCGTAATGCGGATTGGCGATAATCGCCCAATGAGCTTTGATCACAGATGTTATTTTCGACCCAACCATAGCATCACTTGCATCATATACTCGAATTATTATATGCTTCTTTGGTACTAATCTATCCGATTCCACATGAAAAGATGACGGGGAGGAGGGGGAGTGGCTAGCATAGGGAACTTTGTTTGTTCAGAACAAGAGGGAGTAGACTCTAATTTCTCTCTATATCGCTCTTACGCTGTACTAACAAAGTGCAGCGCTACTACACTAGAGTGGAGTCTGAGGCCTTCGACAACGACGTGCAGGTCGAAACTTTGGCCGAAATAGGAATTATTCTCTTATACCTCGTGGCAGAATATAACGTACACAAGAAGGAGTTGCGTTTGTTTGTTAACTGCTGTTTTTGCCGCAGTTCGCCTTGCGAATGTTTCACAAGAATGCTGGGTTGTGAACAAAACTTTCGCCCCAGGCGGGACTAGAACCCGCACCTCTCGCTTTCCGGGCAAGTGCGCTACCAGTTACGCTACCTAGGAGCTATGTCAGTTATAGAAGCTTGAAGTCTACCCTGTAAGTGAGAAGTACGGGTTCGAGTCCTGCCCGGCACGAAAGTTCTGTGAATTCAATGTTCTTGTGAAGGAATTCGTCGGCATTGTTCCAAGCTCTAAATTTAAAGGCCTTCAAAGCCTGAATGTAAGTTCACAGGCTTGGAAAACCTTGCGACTACTAGTTGGCCGGAGGATACTGTGCACTTAAGTTTGGTCAAATATCAATATTGGGGATGTTTAACTTAGGAGTAACCGACATGAGGCCCGTCGCGCGACAAGAGTCAAGGTAAACAAAATGTACCATTCGCACAGCACGCGCTGCGACCCGTCCGCTGATTCTGCCTTCTTGCCGCGCTACGGGCCTCCTGTCGGGTACCCTTTAACTTAAGTATCAGACTTGCCTATTGGTCTACAAAAAACCAATGATGATCAGTATTCTTGCCCTCGCAAGAAAGTTTGTTAACAAATGAGCAGGACTGTGAAAGACCCTACCAGCCTGGAAGGGATTCGGCTGAAGGCCAACAATTGTGCCAGTCCGGTGTTCTGATCTCTTGCTACTGCAGCGCTGCCGTCCTTCTTTATTTCTTAAATCAAACCACGCTTTGAGAAACTTCCTTCATTCTTCATTTGGGCGGAGGTACATAGCATCGAGGCGCAAGCGCCGTTCCGCCATTCTTCAGAATCAGGTCCCGCCCAGACCAGTGCCCTTCCTTTCTTTTATCCCTACTAGGGCCCGGAATTCCTCCTTCTATCCCTAACTTGCTCCAGAATCGGGGCGGCTGACGAGCTGAAACAGTTCTTTCTGGCTCTCTCTAATCAATCCTCAGACTAGATAAACTTTAATGCACTTTTGTGGCTGTGAGTATAAGTTGAAAGCTTTTCTTCCTCCTAACCTTCCTTAATTTAATCAATACCATTTTTTGGCAATAGATGCCTAGGAGATCGTTGTTGTTGTCACTATTTTCAACCACTCCCTTTTTATCTGCCTATTTCTTGATATTTTTCATTTCAGTTTCATCGCATGGACCTACTCCGTCCATTCGAAGAGCCCGATCTACGAATAATAATGCCTCATGGTGTGAGTTTCTTATTCTAATTTAGTCCAACATTCAGTTTTTCTTGAGTAGATTCATTTCCTCCCTGAAGCATAAAGACTGAAGAGGGAAAGTAGCGCTTGTGCGTGGGGCGAACGGGATTCAACCCATATCGGTCAGATCTATCCAGAAAGACGAGGGCTAGTTGACGGACGGTCGGGCGCTTCACTTGACCATCGATTTACGAATCAGAAACTGGTTTCACATACTCTACGTGCAAATCGATGGCCAACGTCCGAATTATGGTGAGCTTTTTTTCTGCTCTGTACGGGGTGTGGCTATGTAATTCTTTTCATGTACTAACAACAGAGGAGTAAATATGATGGGCATAAACCACAAAGACGTTTTCCCAAAAAAATGTAGTTCGGCAATCAGCCGAAAGAATTGATCGCAGTTAACGGGGCAATAGCGCTCTAAGGTAATAAAGTCAGAGCCAAGCGCCCATTGAAAAACTCTCAACAGTAGGCCGTATTAGAGGAGACAGCGTGGAAGAGTGCGTTTTTCAAGGATCGGCGAGGCAGCTAGGCAGACCAAAAATATGATATTCGGCCATTTTTCTCCCGTTCTCTTGCATTCGTGAACCTTTTATGAGTTAAAGTTTTTCGTTCGTTGTGAACACAAGTATAGCAGAATGCAACACCGGGCGCAGCACGCAACACTTTGGAGTAAAAAAATGGTCCCTAGAAACTCAGAAAGGGCAGGAATGTTGCGCGTAAGCTCCGAAAATCCGCCCTTGTAGATTCTTCAAGATTGCAGAGCTTCGAGTTTCCAAAGTTTCTCGCCGTTCTGGGCATACAATTTCACAGGGCATTTTCAGTCCTTGAATACCCAATATTATCAATCATGTTTTTCAAGAGCCTAGTAAAATATCTCTCGTCATTTTTCCTCGATATGGTGCCTGACCTATCATTTTTGAGAATAGCATTTGTGTTATGTAGTTACCATCACCTACACTGTGATTTTGAAACTTTCACACAACCACTGTCGCCTTTGTGTTCTTGTAGACAAGCAGCCATTCGCATCGTATACAACCATTCATTCACTGTAAGTCAACATCATGTTGCTTCACCATTACCATTGCCACGTAGAGAGAACACTCGCCGAGGCCTTCAGCACGCTCGCCAGACTGATGGTAGTTCATTTTTTCCTGAAGGCGATGATTGTGAGTGGATGCCAAGAGGGTTTAGGTGTTCTGCAGACGAATGCCAACACAGCAAAATATTTGTTTATTGTATTTTTTGCGTTGGTCAAGACTATATACTTCCATTCGATAATCTGTGTAGGGGCAAGGCAAAGAATTAAGGATAAAGCATTCGGTGACCTTCTCTCATCAATTATATAATACTAGGTATCCCTTTAGAGCACCTGTAAGAACTCACGATACTGAATTCCTGTTTCCAAATGCCTCAGGGAGATTTGTGAGAACTTTGGAATTTTTATTATTTTCTTACTTAGGCAATTAACCGTAACACGACAAGTTTAGCAATGGTTCATCTCATGGTCGAATCAGCACATCTTGGGCAGATACACTGGGCGAACGTTAGTGAGAAATCCCTTTTTGGATGCACCACGATATCCTAACTATTACAAGTAGTAGATCGAAAGCGTGTTCGCCGAACAACTTATGCAGAGCATTTTTTTCCTCGCCGTGGAGCAACGCCCCAAAGGATTGATATCACTCATGTTTCCAACTGTTTTATAGCTTAACAAGCCTTAAGAATCAGGCTATTCGAAAGAATTTTTTTGCAGGTCTCACTGTTTATTTATTTTCGGCAACGAAAGAGACGCGCAGCGAAACGTCATTCCAGCAGACACCTTTCGAACCGCTACATCGTACGTGCGCAGAAGGGGTGAGAATATAGCAGTTTAGTGCGCGCGATCGCAAAGTGTTTCTGATGGGATCGAGTAAGTGAAACTAGCCGTTTCTTGTTAGACCTCTAAATTTTCAGTGAATGATAATGCCCCTCAAAGTGAGCCAGCGATCAAGAAAAAAACCATTTTAATTAATCTTTTGCTAATAGGTATAAGGATTTAGAACTGTTTAGGAACGTTACCAATGCGCCATTTACGCTACTAGACAGAGCGCGACTAGGGCGCTAGAGTCCTAATAAAGGTCTGTGAGCGACCGCAGGGCGGCTTCCCTGTGCTCACTCGCGTTTTCTGCCCTCTCTGCTCGCTCTGGATCACCTTCGTACCACAACCGACTTTACGGAAAGTCCAGTCCCTGAACTTAGTGTTTCGATAGCTTGTTCTGCATTCTGCTTCACGTTCAGCCCCTTCCGCAGCTCACCTCCATTACTGAACGCTTTTATACACCAGTTTATGTCGGCGCAGGCTTTTAAGTTGAGTAAGATAATTTGATTTCTTACACACGTTTTTTATTGCTTTTTTTGGAAGAAGACCCTTCCTCCAGTCACTCAGCTTTATCTATTTAATCAAGCTTCTTCTCATGCTTGGCTTTCTATAAAGTGATTTGAATTTTCAACCTTTGACCTGAAATTTTCCACCGTGCTAGTGACGGAACGTCAAAGTCAGCCAGATGTTAGTACGCTACAGGCGCCACAAAAAACCACAACAACGACCTCCTTCATATTAAATGATTGTACAATTTTGCCATTCACCTAGGCTCCTTTTGCGCTGCGAGTTGAGACCCCTCCGCTTTGGGGCTCCGCGTTATTTTTTAAAAACCTCGACTTACTGCTGTTCGCCATGAATTTCCCATCCCCTCCAATGCTAAAAATCCAAAATTCCTTTTGGGTGCTTGCAACCATCGCGTTTGGCTTTTTTGATAACTGAGCAGAGGAGCAGATCAAGTGAATACGGCTCCTTTGGGTGGAGGTAATACGAATCTCGTCAATGGTGGGGGAAGGGGATGGATGAAACCGAGTTTTGATTTACATTGAAGCTAGTGTCTATAAGTCTTAATTTTCTACATGGCAGAGGGGGGGGACAATGTAGCAGAAAACTCTACGGCCAGCTGCAAGCCAGAAGTTGATCTGGTGTAAATCGCTCTTTGGTGATGTGTAGTTATGAAGCACTAGAGCAATCGCTCAGTCTATTACTCTCTCTTGTGATTGGTCACGGAAGCTCACCTTGAATGCTTGAACTGCCGACCGTTCAGTGGACCCTGGAAATATGTGGCTACACAAATCACGCTCTTATGTCCAGTGACGCTTTGTCGAGGCGGCTGAAACTGTGATTCCTGAACAACAAGATTTACCAGATCTATATTCTCGTTCATTCGTGTTCTCAAAACTGCCTCAGCCAGCACGCCAGCAATTCATCGTCCCATACTGTGCAGTATTTCGACAGCCTGAACATCGGCAACTATGGCATTGCGAGAAGACTGCCTATATGCTGTAAGTCTGCGGGCACTGGCAAACGAGCCGTCTTGAAGGAACACCTGGAGCTCCACTTAACTTGCTTGGCCTCTAAGGCTGTGGTTATACCCTCGACATTTTTGTTCCTTGTGCTGCTATACATGTTTTGAAAGATTCTACTCGCCCAGCGTCTCAGAAAGGTCTCGTAAAGTAAATAGTGCCTAACATGCGTCGAAGCGAACGACCTCAGTACTCGTTGGAGATGCTTGGAGACCGCTCCGTTTCCCAAGCATGAGCGATCGTCGAGGACCCCACATAGCAGATTGGCAAGATCACCACGAACGTATTTCGACAAGTATGGCGAGGGACTGGAAAGGAACTGCGCGTAGTTAATGGCTCATTGTTGTTCTAAGACTTTTGACCTTGTTTTATTGCCGTATTTCTGATGATATTGCCACGAAAGAGATGTTCTAATAAATGATCCCAACAAGGAGAAGTACCTCCCACTTCGAAAAAAATCCGGCCATTTTGAAAAAAAAAAGAACAATTATGGTTAGACATCTCAAGGATAATTTTCCTATAGCCTGTGTATATTTCTTTAATTTACCTGGATTGGGCTCTACGAATTCGCACGACACTTAAAAGGATAGCAGTCTGGGGGTATTCATCCTGATCGATTCTAGTGCTGTCTTTCAAGAAATGAAAAAATGGCCCGAAAAGGGCTCAAAAACCGCACGAAGGAAGACGGATTGAAGTTTGGAGTAAGCCACTACCACGATCCTATGAAGGCATGTTACTATCGCGCGCATGTAATCGCTTCCATAACACTACTTGTTCCTTCGTAGATGTGTGTCGATACTTCTGAAAAGCCTGTAAGTACATAAAGGTATGCGTTTCG
>MU873761.1:6058-17173 GCA_036418205.1 Ostertagia ostertagi | reverse complement strand
TGCCACGATTGTATAGTCACGCACCCCGAGGCGGGGTCTCCGCCTATGCTGTCATTTCATAGTATGAACTTCGGCCGTGGCACTTGCTGTTGTCGTGCTTGAATTCTATCTGAGCACTCATCAGATTATCTAGGCCTTGCACAAGCACAACTACGTCGCCAGCCCTGAACCTCTGTCCGAGTGAGATGGGAATACTTGAAGGCGCAAAATTTTTTGAAAAAGTGAACGTGACGGCTGGTCCTGCCTAGAATACCTTTTCTGTAGCAAAGCACATGTCAAAGAAATTCATACGCACTGCACAAAAGTCACGGTAGGGTTACATCAAGAATGACTTCCGATCAGGGAAGAGCATGGTCAAAGTGGCCATATTCAGTGGAGCACATACCACGTGACATGATTTCGTGCGATCGTCTCGAGTCTCCATTCCAAATATGCCAATCAACTTCCTGAGTAGAGTTTTGAAACAAGATAGAGCAGTACTAGTGAACCGGGCCAACGGGCGCATGGTCGTTGGATCAATACCTTGGGTTTGCAGCGAGATGGTTTAAAAGACTCCCAACCGCTTTGGTTGTTGAACACCTATTCTTACCCGGCAGAGAGCGTGCAAGAAGTTCCTGAAAAGTTCAGGCGCCAATTGCTTATGATTGCACATTTCTTCCGTTGCGCATTTGCCACGTGCTTTTACAGCAGACAAGTGTGACACTCATGTTCGGGAGATTAAACTACGATTAGGAGCGAATTTGTAGCCAATCCTGAAATTAGACCAGACATCGAGAAAAGTTGGCCAGCAAATGGTCGCCGTGGTCTACGATAGGTCTGCCCTGGGACTGCTGACTACAAGGTTATAGCAACAATTTTACCCAGTTTTTTGAAGTTTGGTCACCATTTCCGATTTTTCTGAGAATTGGCCAGCATTTAGCCTCCTTGGGCAGGACGAGGTATTACATAGTTTCGCTCCAAAATGAGTGACGCACGCGCTGCGGACACTGCCGCGCTCATACTTTGTCGAGGCCAAAGCAATTGGGAAAAGTGAGTGGTCTCAAGCTCATCAAAGAGAAAACTACGTTCGAGTACACTGCGATCGAATGACCACTCATAAAATGCTTGAGCAGAGCTAAACCTCAACCTCGGCGCTGAAGGCTCGTCCCCCCCCCCCCCAGCACAGACGGTACACTGGCAATTGAAGCAACAAACCCAGGTCAGCGCTCTATAAGGAATCTGTTGATGCAGAGTTGACTGAAATGAAAAGAGCGAGGCAAGCCACCGACAAAGCCACCAAGAAGGACTCTCGCTCTTCCTTCTTGAAATGAGGGAAGAGTCGACTGAACTTGCTTGCTTTCATGATTCTACTAGCCCGTCTTCTAGTTAACCGCCACAACGTAATCCAAGTTGGGTGTCATGTGATTTGCGCGAGTGTATCTCGTCCAATAAGTTCATGTTAGTCGCCATCAGATCACTTTGTAAGGCCCTAGCGCCATTGTCGCGCACTTTCAAGCCGCGACAACGGCACATCTGTGAAGCGTGGGCTACTCTGTCCCACCCACAGAATAGATTCGTGGAACGACATCTGATCACACATGGAAAAACTGCTTCAAATGCCGCAATGCTGAGACTGACTAATGGTGGTGTTGATTCGTTATAAAGGAGAAATCCATCCCTAAGAAGACGATTCGCAGCTTTGAAACGCAGATTCGTAGTCAGTGTCTGGGAACGAAGTCCGAGATATGTCTCATCAAAGATGGCCAAATCGACCTACGGCTATGTTCTAGAACCGTATGCAAAATGCAGCTAATTTTGGCAGGACGAGGGTCATCAGTGAATGTGAGCAAAATCCAGTTTTTCAGCATGCAAGAGTGCACAGAGCCTATCGTAGGTCCACAGATGACGTGATGAGGCATTCCATGTGCAGATAGTTCCCTATATACGGGAAGCGAAGTAGCCCCCGATAACGAATCAGACAGCCAAAGTTTACCTAAAGGCGGTATGAACAGAATGGAGCAAGTTCACCAATTCCCTCTGCAATCGGTTTACCCAGGGTGCACAAAAGTCGTAGGGGACAGTGGTATAGCTTACGAATTACGTAGCAAATACTCCATTGCTCGGTCATGAATCATTCTGTGCTCAGGCACCTCCCTTCTTAAACAGATTGGAGCCAAAACACTTCACGAAATGAGCATGCTGAGGTGGACCTGGGCTAGCTGTATCGGGGGTCCGAAACGGACTGCACGGGACCTCATCTATACGGTCCACCCAACCAAGGGCCCGAGAGCAGCGACTACGATGAACTTCACATGACATGTTTCAAGAGGGCGAGGGCTGTAGAGGAAACGACCAGTAGAAATCTAAGGAGTAGTTGAAAAAAACATGATCGAGGGATCATGAATTTGGGAGATAGCGCCAGGAACCTTCGAAGGGGAAAAGTGGCAGCACTAACGATATCGCCCTAATTCGCGATGTTGCTGAAGAGTTGAAGATGACCCTCAGCACTCACATAATTATTATTATTCTGTTCACATATTTTCTCAAAATGCTATTATTCTTGTATCTTCTCTGTAATGACCATGCCACAGCGCTTAACACTTCTGTGAAAAATAAATGCGGAACTATTACAGGTTGGGTCATAAGTAATTGCCGATTTCCTCATATTCACGCCATCTTTCCCAAACGATGTTTGTGTTGTTCCCCGTGAAGGGCTATGTGGCGACCTTAGTGTCCTTTCATATTACGAAATTCGACCGTCAGTACTCGTCTTTAGGGAGAAATAATGCCGTCCGTTTCAACACATGTTCGTCACTGTCTATTTTACGAGTTCCGTCTGGGGTCCTCAGCTGAAGGAGCCTGTCGGAACATTCATGAATCTGGAGAAAAAGGCTCGCTGAAAGAGAACGTTTGAAATTGGTTTGGCAAGCTTCGTCAAGGCAACTACGCTCCTGAAGACCAGCCACGTTCCAAACACCCAACGACTGTATATATTGAAGGCATGCAAGAGCTTCTTGAAGGCAACTGGGCATCAGTGGTTGTCAAACTGCAGTAGACCTTCAGTCCTCCCAGTGCACCATGTGTCGTTCCCTTTGAGCCATGGAGAAATTGTACACAGTGGGAAGATGGAATTACTCGAGTTGGACGAGGTGGCCCGGAGAACACGTGTGATCATCTCCCAATGTTCACTCTCTGAAAGACGTAGTTTTGATTGGCTTAAGCGCTCACTGAGGTGGAGGAGTGCGCGGTCAATCATGTCTACAAGCCGTCAGGGGGTTGTTGTTAACACATTCTTGATGCACTTTTAATTTCTTTCTACCTCTTTCTTCGATTCAAACTACTGCCGACTTTTCATAGTTGTCGACATAGCGTCCCAAACGGCATACTTATAACTGTCCCAAGTCGGAGTTTAGTGCACACGACCACCTTCAGTTAGCGCATTCTCAGCAACTATTTGCCTGTTTCGAGCCCGTGCTGGCGGAATACACGCCCAATAGCATGATCACGTAGATCTTCAGATTTTCTCATATAGAATGTAAAATTTCAAAAGACGAATTGCGGATGAAGAGATAAAAAAAGGCTTCAGCCTATGGCGAACATCAGCGAACTTTTCGTCATACATGGCGCTACCTTGTTGGGTTTCCCACGACAATACATCACGTAGACATTTCCCAGTAAGAAAAAACGTGCCCTGATCACTGCCCTCATCCTTTTCAGAGTGTGAAGTTATCCCATCGCCCTCCAACTCAACAGTTATCGCTCCAACTTGAGCCTAATTCGACCTGTTCTTAGATCAAGAGTTTCCCAGAGAGAATAGCCTCGGCAGCGCGCTCCAACAGTCTGTCTTCTACATTTGTTCGGTCCTGTTCTGTAGAGATTCACCAAGCCCGTCGAAAGAATTCTCCCTTGCTTTTTTTTCAATGTAAATATGACGTTGTGATCACCATAGGTGACACCCCAACTTTAAAGCTCAATGATTCAGTTTGCGAATAGAAGCAGCTTACAAAAACCACACTCTATGGACGCTCGAAAGTAGGTCGGACAGAGAACAAGGGAGCCCATGTGGAGAAGTGCGCCTTGAAGCGGCCATTCAAATAATTAGGATAAAGCATTTGAAATTGGAGAATAGCGACTGTTGGGATGCACGCGGATCACTCCGAGGGATTGCTGGGTGTGCCGATCCTGCGGTGGTCACTGTATCGAATGACCCCGACGTCCAGGATTTCCATCATCGAAAACGGCGGTGGCTTTCGATCCAGTCCTTTCCCACCTTCTTTTGGTTCTGCACTCGCTTCGTGCGGTTTATCTTTTATAAGTTATTTGTGCTACGGTCCCGCGGAGCTTCAGCCCTTAGCACCTTCTGACCCTCATAAACTTGATAGTCCACTGACCATGGGCTCTAATCTTGGTACGCTATCTCTCAGTCATAGTTTTATTGGTTCAACATTCCCGTATTCTGGTTTAGTTCATAACAATGTTGTATCCACTTCGTATTGTCTTGAGTGCAGGGTAAAAACCATGAATACCAGATCATATATCAGTTTGTTATTTCTGGTAAGTATGATAGAAAGATTTATGTGGCAGTGAGTGTCGGAAGTATGTAAATATATAGATTGTAGGGAAAGCCTCTGCGGTTTGTGACAGTTACCTTCCTTTCACTGGATCTTCATCGCGGAAGCCGTCGTCTAGCCTAACCTAACGCAAAGAATTTGGATAGCTATGTTCTTCATCACCTGTATCACCTGTCGTCCCGTTGATCGTCGATTTGCTCGAGCGGGCGCCAGCAACGTCTCCATTCGTCCCTGTCGCGTGCAAGAGTTGTCCAGTGGATCCTCCTCGCTCGAGGGACACGATGTATTCATTCCTTTCGTTCAGAGCTTTCGTGAAGAAGTCTGAGAAACAGCTAGTCCATCCCCTGAATCCACCTGCGTCTCAGGGCAAGTACATGGTGGCTTTTGGTCCGCGATTTACCCCCTATCCGCCACCTGGGGTCGCGCCACGTAGCCTCGCCACCAACCGGCTCGAGATCTTTCAGTGAGAGAGGACCCTCAGTGAAAGAGATCCGTGGATGTTCTTCATATGCGCATTAATGCGACGACAGGATCGGACTGCTGATTCGCCAATTACGAAACTTTATATCAAAAAGCCATAACAGTACTTTCGTGGAAGTTGCATGTTGCAGGAATATGTAAGCGAGAGGAATAACTAAAATAACAATAAACTCGCGCAATATGTACTACATGTAAATGCAGAAGCTAAGCTGTGGAATACACTGAGCAGGGAGAAAATCGGAACTTTTAAAAACCGCAAGGACTTTCCCTACGGCCTAGTATTATGGAATATGGTGGTTCAGTACAGTAGTAAGCTCACCATGTCATTTGCTGTTTAGGGTTGATGTCATAGCCGCGGACCACGCAGATGCAACAGAAACGAAACTTTCGATAGAGTAGGATGCAGTAGAAGTATGAGATTTCAGCGCAACAAGTGAAGGTCAAAAGGTGTACTCAGTGACAGCACTCCGCGAACTCTATGGAAGCGTTGTCGCCGCTTGCATTTGTGACAATGTACGGCGGGAACTAAAACGCGTAACAGTCCTTGTGGTTTTTAGAATTGTGTACCGTAACAAACACAACTTTTTTGTTATCTTCGTTCTCATTGAATGATACCCCTGAATGAAATAAGACCACGTTTTTTCCGAATCCTTGAGAAGAAGCACAACTAGTGACGAGAAAAATCTTCTTTATCATTGATAAATAGTATTTACAGGAAAAGAAGTATTATTAATCGACTCAACGTAGTGTAGTATTTCCATGTTATATAATTATAGTGAAAATAATCAATGGTTTGTAATGGCAATAGTCTTTAAATGAGTTACGTTTGTGCCGCGTTTAGACTGCTTGAAGATAAAGTGATGTTTTAAGGAGCAACTGATCCTTTTGAGACAACCAATGCCAAGAAACTCGTCGAATGCTTGACGATATTGTGAGCTAAAATATGAATGTGCATTTTAAAACTATAATATATCACACTCTGGAGTACAAAACTTGAGCAGAAATACAGTGCGTTTCAAAAGTATGTGCACACCCTCAAAATTCACGTTTGAAAGGGAACCATGAGGTTTCGTGCTATGAAATCCTTCTCAATCGATTTCTCGTAGTCGATAACCTATCAATGGAAGCAAAGCAGATAATATCGCCTCACTTTCGGAAAAAATTTTTGGATGAAATTTTTTTCTTTGTTTCAAAAGTATGTGCACACTTGAAGAAGATCAGATTTTGGCGCCGAATTTTCCACCGATTTCAATCCGACTTTGCTGTTTTCATTTCGTCATCATGTCAATTCGCGCCATACTTCTTCCTGAAGATGAGCAAGCTCAGATCAAGGTTCTGCATGATAATGAACGTTCCAATCTAGAAATCGCACGATAACTTGGTCGTTCTCCTTAATGCATTCGAAGATTTATCTGGCACCCTGATAATTATACTCAGCACACACTCCGCTCCATCCACGATCCTTGACTGCTCAGAACAACAAAAGAGTAGCCCACATCCTGTCGATTCTTCATTGACAGTCCGAGCTCAGATTTTTATTCCAGCCTCGAAAATGACCACTAAGCCCCTCATCCGCTCAAATGAATACACCACTCGACAGACGCTGAGAAAGGCTACTCACTTCAAGGCCCAGCACAAGTTAGCCACATTGGAGTCTGCTCGTACAGACATGGCAACATAGGATAGGACACCGGGCGAAGACACGCTTTTTCGAGAATTTCCTATTTTCAAAACAAGCAACTTTTTATGGACTTTCTCTCCTCAGGTAATCTTAACTCATGGAAAGAGTTCGATCTTGACGGGCCGGGTGGATTTTGCTACTACTGGAGAGGCTTGGCCGTGAGTCGCTCGTGCTCTCGAGAAGGAATTTCGGAAGAGGCCCGTTGATGGGTCTGCGGCGGTTTCGCAATCAGCGGAAATTCAGAAGTTGCCGTTCCATTATTGCGTATGAACTGTAAAGAATACCAAGCAGTGCTCCAATGTCACCTGTTGCCCTTTCTTAGCGAAGCGGAGCGAAAATTGCATTTTTAGCAACAGGACCACGTGTCTTTCGATGCTTCGCAATCTACCAAAGAATGGCCTTAACCAAATGGTGCTGAAGCGATAGATTGGCTTGTGTGTCCTCCTTACTGCAACCCTATAGGGAGCCCTTGATCAAGGCGTTAACTTTAGCAACCGGCAGTATAATACCGCGGATGAACTGAAGGCGGCGGTAGAGGCTATTTGGGCCGACAGCGACGAAACAGCTATGCCAAACGTGGTTCAGATTATGCCGGACAGGATGTTTGAGCTAATTAGAAACTCTGGAGGCCCCACTGATTTCTAATCTCAGCTATGTTTTTGTCTTTTGTTAAGTGTGCACATACTTTTGAAACAAAGAAAAAAATTTCATCCAAAATTTTTTTCGAAAGTGAGGCGATATTATCTGCTTTGCTTCCATTGATAGGTTATCGACTACGAGAAATCGATTGAGAAGGATTTCATAGCACGAAACCTCATGGTTTCCCTTTCAAACGTGAATTTTGAGGGTGTGCACATACTTTTGAAACGCACTGTAGTCACTGCATGCCTTATAATACAGCAGACAAAGTAGCTTGACCGGAAAAAAATTTCAAAAAATGCATCAGGCCAGCACTACAGCAAAGAGGTACAGAGTTGATGCAAAAGGCACTCAATGTATGACAAAAAGGCAATTTTTCAAAGACTATGATCCAAGCTATATACAAACTAACTTAAAGGACGAATTCACGATCAGAGGGAAAATCGAATTAGGAAGAATTCACCTGGTTGAGGGACCCGCGGAGCTCCTAAGTGTGCGAACTGAAGCACAATTTGCACAGGAGGAGTTGACCTCGTTGACCTATTAAGGTTTAATCCCGCCGCGGCTGGTCAGTGCACGCCCACCGATCATCTGATCACTCGCCGCAGGTCTATACGTGGTGAGTGATTAGATAGGTGAGAGAGCGTAGTGTTGAAGAGGGCACAGCGATGATAGTCGCATCAATGCTCAAATCAACGGGCAAGGAAGGGGTCCCATTTCTCGGGTTCTGGGCCGTTTCTCATGGTTTTTCCTTCTTTCGTGTACCACTCACCATCCCTAGGTTAATTTGAAATGGGTTGCCTTTCCAGCGTGAATTCGTCCTTTAAGCTCCGCACGCAACCACGCACATGACACCGAAGGCTTCGGTGAAACTGGACAGTCGGTGGAGCATTAGGGTAAGAAACAAATTGTTCCGTAAAATGCGTTAGTTGACAGTCCGCTTGATACACGCGGATGAGTAAAGGTATTTCTGTAAACAACCACCATCGGCCGAATAATTTGGCGGTCTAATAATCTTTGATGGAATGGGAATACCCAGTGCCGACTATCATGTTTTTTCAACATCCACTGTACATTTCTAGGATCTTGGGGATTGTAGCGCCGAATGGTTATTTGAGCTGAGGAGACGGCAGAAATGAAATGATTTTGGAATGAATTGTGTTATCTCGAATCTGCTTTTGAGTGACCTCTATTTTCTTGTGCATGTCGTTATTATCAGTCCTTTTCATGGACTCCGTCCAAATGTTGGGAGGTGAGAACACTTTCTAGAATCATGTTTTCCTACCACCACACCTGGAAAATCGAAGTGATCCTGCGGTGAAGGCTCTGGGTGCATTTGTTGTTCCCACTTGTCGCCATATGAGGGTGTGACAAAAATCACAACTCACAACAAACCTGTTCTTATCCGGGAAGAGCACGCGTCGCCTCCCAATTCCTATTCTCTCGCCAACGTGTCGTGCCAGGCGTAGTAATTGAACTAAACCACCATAGGTAGCCGTGCAACCATTCTGCTATGTAATGCGTGCTCTACAGTTGTGTTCGGGGTTGGAAATGCATCGACCGATGGAAAAAATTTCTTCTTGCCTGTTACACAACATCATGGTCACTTATTGCTGTAGTGAACCGACCAAGAACTGCATGCATCACGCAGCAGTGGCTATGATTTGGTGATTTGTAATGCCGATGCACATGAAACAACGCAGGAGGCAATACATTCTCCTTCCAGGTTAGCGGTAATTCTTCTTTGCGTAAGTCATTCATCTACATTCTCCGAGCAATTTTATGATGAAGAACGCCATTCGCGTACCATAACTGCTCGCTGATTGACACAAATTGCGCATTTTTCACTCATATAGTGCCTATGAATGCAGGACGACATCATCATTCGTGCACAGAAGGGCTCTCTGCTTAATCTCAGATCTGCTTGGATTGGCGCGTTGACGCCATATGCAAGCGGATCTGAGATTAAGCAATACACACCTCTCTGTGCAAGAATGGAAAACATTTGACCCACACCTTCACCCATTTCCATCTAGCTGCTTGTTATGCTTTTTTGTCTATATCGTTTATGTTTCCCACACCTCGTAGATTGTTTTGGTATGAACACCTTCATATTGTTTGACGTAGGTATGCGAGCGATTTCTGAATTGAACTCCAACTCACCTGGTTGTGTAGTAGACAAAAAAGTTCACTGCCGTTGCAGACGTTATAAATAATAACCCTGTTTCCCTTAGAATAGCGCCGTCAGCACCAAAAGCAGTACCGACGGACATGATGACCATGGTAATAAAGAAGCCGAATACTACCACCATGCTGGTCAAAATCACGGACTTATAAATCCGCTTGACATTCGCGCCTTCTGAAGAATTATAATTACATCTCCGTATTGTACTCGATGGTGAAAGTATGCGGGCCGAGATGACTGGAGATGAAAACAACCAACAAAGCGATCAAGCCTTCGACAGGAACCCTCCTACTTTTCTAGTGAGATGACAAAGGTTAGTGCCTTCCTCCGTGATTCCACTAACCCGCGCTTACCTGAATTAGCCACTACGTCTAATAAGCGTCGCGTACTAGGGGAGTGCAGGAGTTACGTTGGTCATCAGCTCACATTCGCTCTCATTAGCTCACCTTGTAGGTTCTAGCGTCACGGTACTAGGTAAGAGCAAATGCGCTTCTGTGCACGACTGCGCAGACAATTCGATCCAAGCCACACAACAGATTGTTGCACACGACCTCATCTGGGAGTGCTGCTTTAGCCCGAGTCTTGCCACACCGCTGTGAAAGTGGTGCAATGTGCACTCGATCTCAGTGTCATTTTTCTAAAATTTTGAGTGCCTTCATGATCAGATCCCAAGGAAGTCAATGTTATTAGGTCGTGAAGAATGTTCGGTGTTTCGTTTTTGAACGCTTTATTTTGTTACGAATTCAAGCAAGCTGCCAATGAGCTGTATGTGGTTTTGAAGAGCTTTTCTTGTTCTATCTAACAGCTAGCTAGTTCCTTATTATTTAGTTGTCATTTTTTGAAGCCTTGAATACGGCATACTCCAAGAGCAAATTTGCATGATTTCCTTTTTCTAGCTCAAAGCAGGCCAGTATGGAGAGGAAGCAGGTCAAGATATTATAGACGCACTTGGCTGAGATTCGCAATAAATATGGTCTGAAGCAATTGTTCAAAAAGCTTTTGTAAGAATAGCGAGAGCCCTAAAGATTGTGAGGGTGGTGATCGGAGATTGGACAACGCCAACGATTAGTCGAACGTTCTGGTTGAAGCACGTTTGCACAAATCTATTGAGAGGGTTCCTCCTAAACTAATCGCACTTGCATTGTGTTTTCTTGTTGTACGGGAAGAGCTGGAAAGTCCCAAAAATTCAAATAGGGCGTGCCGCGACAGCTCACCATTTTGAAGGGTCGTTCGCCGCGTTCTAGCTTGTTTCATGCCATGAAAACGACCTGACTTTTTGATCATTTGCGACGCACGACAAAGAACGGATTCTATAGAACAGAATACGGAGCTCTAGAGACGATGAACCCGGCGGAGGTCGTTTCCAGCATCATGTTGGTTTTTGAAGCATAACTCTTTGGAGAAGCTATCCAGGTAGTCGAGAAAGTGACAAATTATAGGCAAAAGGTCTACCGAGTAGGATGTTCGCAGGACTAATTCGTAGCCAATCTTGTCAACTTCTGCAGGGTTGGTTGTGGAAATGTGCGTCCGAGCTACCTGTCAGGGACGACCCGGTTCCTTTATAATGAGAAATTTCGAGC
>MU873760.1:0-12302 GCA_036418205.1 Ostertagia ostertagi | reverse complement strand
AAACAGTCTATCTTGCTTAAAGGCATGCCCCAGGATCGCACTGGTGTGGCTCTTGCACACGAATGTGAATGTATCGGTGCCAAGTGGGCCGGCAGAAGAAAAAAGGAAAAGAATCCGTCGAAAACGCTCAGGTTGAGGGCTCACTCACCTTCCTAATTGGCTGTGCTAAAGGAACGAGAGACTAAGCGCGAAGAGGAGAGTATGGGGCGAGAGAGCGCATCAGATGAGAGAGCACCAGACAACGGCCTGATAAGAGAGCTCGTTCGCTGCAGCTCGAGCAGCTTACTTTGCAAGCCCAAAGCGTTCTTGTCGGTCGAATTCCGTGCACGTGAACGCCACATTTGTGATTGTCCCCTAGGGTTCTATACTTCTGACCGAAGAGAAGAGTTCACACGACCTCTGCCTGGGTTGTGCCTTTAAACCATTGGAGATAAATGTAAGTGCAAGCACTCACCATATTCAGTCCGACAACATTCGGGGTATGTGTTTTTTTTTCGGTAAAATCGGATAGAATCGTCCTACCTCCCTCCCTCCGCCCCGCCACGTTCCGTGCCCCCCATTTCAACGCACCTGGGACTTTGGGGGCAGTGTGCCAAGATAAACCACGTTCCGCTATTCGCTCTGAATATTGTCGTCAGTGAAAGGGAAGGGACAAATCATTTATGTTGAATATTCCTCCGAAGCGGAATCAGCCCATAAATTTTTTTACGCTAACTTGACGATCACGATTCAAGATTGCAGTGGAATGGTACACGTACAATCACCTTTTTATCTTGAATCGTGCAATGTTCAATTGAAGACACACCTCGCGAAAGTTTATTGGAGCAGTTTTTCATGTGAATTCCGTAGCAGGAGTCTGCAAGCGAAGAAGTTCTGTCATTCTTACGGCTCAAATTTGCGTGGTAAGAGGTTTAAAGCCTTACCACTCTTCTAGCTCGCTCATTGCGGGTGTGCCGGTGCAAAAACGACATGTCGTTCCTCTCTCTTTTCTATTTGTAACCGTTCGTGCCCCTGAGCCCTCAATTCCCTTCGTTCCCTTCAATTTCTCTTTAAAGCCTTCACATTCTGGGTTGTGTTTTGATCGTTTTCGCCTTTGCATTTTTTCCTCTAATTGCGCGGTCCTCCTCGCATCTGCACTTTCGTTTCCGAGCAAAATAAGCACATAATTTGATCGCAAACGGTGCCTTTAAATCTGCTACAGGGTCAGACTAGGTGTTGGTGCTTTCAAATCGTTAGCTATTGATTTCAATCACAAAGCTGTAGCTTCAAGGAGAGATGTCAAGCAGGCCCGGTGATGGAACCCCGCCCATATATTAGTCACAACCACTTTAATCTTCTCAACGTGGTTCCGGCCAAGTACGGAAGCTGATCCCATTGTCATGTTCGTTATTAAGCACCAGTGAATGAACGTGCGCCATAAAAGACCCGGAATATGTTCAAAAAATGATGCAAAACATCAGGGTGTTAAGGATTTCGCAGTGGGTTTCTAAAAGTTCGCGGCTGAGGACGGTCCATGCGTGCTTCGGTCTACTTTTTTGGCCTACGAAACGTAAATACCATCCTGGAATAGATTGTAAAACACAAGACAATATGTACGTTCTCCTTGTCGACACTAAATTACAGGTGGACGTAATAACAGAAATTTTTTTGGTCAATATTTTCTTACCAGCAATGCTCCACAGGTCTTCCTTCCTTCAACCACTATTTCTTTGCCAAAGTTTGAAGTGCCCCAAAATTACATAGTTGCCTGCTTCTGCTTTTGCGGGAAGACGCACACATTTTTGTTCACAGCGACTTTTTTTTGCAAAATAAATGGCTTTCCAATTTTAATTTCAAATTTGCTCCATACTGTCAGCGCTCACTCTCCCAAGCGGGTTCATTCTGAGGTGGAATTGTATAGGGGACTTTGGGTTTTTTGAGAGTATATAAGCGAGGGGCGGAAGTGGTGTAGTGACAAGTGGCGCGCTCACCACGCGAGCGGTCCGGGATCAAATCCTGG
The DNA here is from genome assembly GCA_036418205.1 of Ostertagia ostertagi. Lineage (NCBI taxonomy): Eukaryota > Metazoa > Nematoda > Chromadorea > Rhabditida > Trichostrongylidae > Ostertagia > Ostertagia ostertagi. The sequence continues at coordinate 10,303 of MU873760.1, read as the reverse complement.
GTCGTGAGTCGCCCGGGCCAACCAAGCCTTCCATCCCTCCGGGGTCGGTTAATTGGTACCAGACTTGTCTGGGAGGATAAAAACACTGACTTGAACATCGGCTGGCCCCCGCAAGTCATTGTATAGGCCACATCGCATTCAAATGCCACTGCGAATGTACAAATGGAAGTAGAATGCGTGCCGCATCCCAAAGACGGGATTGATCAACGGCAAATGCTTTATCCTTTTATTATTCTTTAATATATAGCCGGAGTACTTTAGCTCAGAATTCATCGAAAGTTGAACTTAGATGAAGTTGACTTTCATCTATTGATCACATTTTTACTGGAGGATCTCCACTTTTTCTATTGCTCTGTGTCAATTCTATGTTCACTCGTATAAAACAAACACACGCTCATCTCATCCCCATTTCCAATTGAAGGATTTATTTGATGGCACATCCTTATTCAAGTTTCTCACCGTTATGCTTTTCCGTACTTCTTAGTCTTTCCCTTTCTTCTACCTTTTTGATATTTGTTGAGTCCTGTTTGTATTTTACGCCGTTTATATTTACCGGGTTTTTTCAGCCCTCGTTTCTATATTTTTCTAATTTGTGCTTTGCGCTTTTGATGTTAAAATCTTTCACTCTCTTATTCCAAGCCATTCACTAGTGCCAAACAACATTTTTTTTATGTTCGATTTTGCTAGCGTTTATCTATACCAGATTAGTCCCCCGTCAACCGCCGGGACCTTCCTTTCCTGCGCAAGCTTTCTATCCTCCGCTATGGTCCCTTCCTCCTGTGACACCAACACCTCGTGGAAGTGACGCGTATGCAACACAATGGTGTTTCAAACAGTAGAAGGGACACAATCATGATATGACGGTAGATTTTTCGCTTCCCTTCCTCATCCTCCCTTCCTCTCTCCACTGCCCTCCAGCTGCCACTGCAGCACCATGTGGAATGAACGGAAGTGTGCTAAGCAGGTGTTTATATAGCCCTGAGAGTGTTATCACAACTATCCTGCTACAAAACATTGATATCTCAAATCCTGTAAGCTACCCGATTTGTTAGCGGTTTGTTTATCCCATGAGCTTCCTTCTCACTCACTTCATTTTGCGGACGGACACACATACATACATACACACGCACACACACACACACACACATACAGATACACAAACCGACACACAAAGTTAGCGCTTTATAAAATAGAAGGATAGTGATTAGTAAATGCATTTCCACAGTGGCCACCCTTGTTCTTTACACACTTGCTTGACATAGTACCACTAACGGGTCATCGAGGAGGGATCTCGTCATGCTATTCCCTCGCTAGTACGCCACTGTGATTAGGCTCAAACGTGGGGACAGGTATGCTGACAATCATTAGCGTACCTGTATGGGTTGGCGGTTGAGTCGTCCAACTCTCTTTGAAAACATAGTGAGCGGGTCCTCAGATGACGCCTCAGAGCACCAATACTGGCCAACACTAACGATCCCTGCATCCAAGTTGGCCGCGACCCCCTTTCTGCGATTTGAACGAGGAGTTGGAGGTAGGATAAGCCATTTGTAGAGAGAATTTTGGTCAGTAGGATCTCCCCTTCCCCGGCCCACACCTCCTCCACCCTCCCATGGTTGAAGACGTCGCCTGTGTAGCGTTAGCGTTTATGTGTTTATGGTATGTAGACCTGCTAACAACCACTCACCCCCCCCCTAGATATGGCGACAAAAACGTATGGGGAGTTATTTGAGAGGTTAGGCCGGCTTAGTTTGACTGCCGAAACAGTATATCTATGCCATTAACCACCTCCAAGTTACCGTGCGCTTTCATCTTTATGAGTGCAAGAGTTTTTTTCTAGCTCGACCACCAGCTCTCCGCTATGTTTGTTAATGTGTCGTATTGATCGTGTTCTGCTACAGAGTTCATTCCTACACTTTTCACATACTTAATCGTCCTTCTTCACATCCATTTTTTCCTCACAAACATATTTGATGTTGAACGTTCCTATATTTTTTCGCCATGAACCGTCTGATTGTTCAGAGACCATTCTTGCTGGCTCATAATTACGCGGATGGTTCACGGAGCTTTTCGGTAGTTTGGGGTGTCCGTTCTATTGGCTTTACTCGAAGAATGTACCGTTTTAATAGCAAGCGGTGGTGGGAGCAACGATCTGTATCGGCGTCATTTGAGATGAGCAGCCACATAGGGCTAAAGAGGACAGTTTACGGTTTACCGGCCATCACTCTTCTCATCGCGTTTCATTTTTAGCAATCGGCCTCTGAGCAACGCTCTGCTCATCGCGGGTCTCACTTAATACTTCGTTGCGAAATGCTTTATGACACCTCCACAATGGAAAGTAGGTCTGATTCGAAGGTAGGACCCGAGAGAATTGCCCGGGAAAAGTCCGAAAGGGAAAAAGAAGTAGCTTTTGAGAGGTCCGTTATGCGATTTTCTGTTCAGGGAGTATCCTGGAGGTTCGTGACAATTCTTCCTGTGCGCGAGAAGAACTTACGTCTTGCCGAAAAGCGTGAATACGCGTGGGTGTAAGTACTGATTAGTGCTTCCTGTGTATCCTTGATGGGTCATAGAGCCGAGTAGCTTTCAGGGGCCACAGATTGTGCGGTAGGCAAGGCTGATGGTCAATGACTTTTGCGATGTCGCGCAACTCGTAGCGTACGCGATCGCGTTGTCGGTGCTACCAGCCGGAGTTTTCGGTTCACTTTTTTTGGCCTACGAAACGTAAATACCATCCTGGAATAGATTGTAAACACAAGACAATATGTACGTTCTCCTTGTCGACACTAAATTACAGGTGGAGGAAGCAATAAAGAAATTTTTTGGTCAATATTTTCTTACCAGCAATGCTCCACAATCTTCCTTCCTTCAACCACTATTTCTTTGCCAAAGTTTGAAGTGCCCCAAAACTCCATAGTTGCCCGCTTGCGGGAAGACGCACACATTTTTGTTCACAGCGACTTTTTTTGCAAAATAAATGGCTTTCCAATTTTAATTTCAAATTTGCTCCATACTGTCAGCGCTCACTCTCCCAAGCGGGTTCATTCTGAGGTGGAATTGTATAGGGGACTTTTGGGTTTTTTGAAGTAATATAAGCCGAGTACTAGGCTAGGATTCATCGAAAGTTGAACTTAGATGAAGTTGTCTTCATCTATTGATCACATTTTTACTGGAGGATCTCCACTTTTTCTATTGCTCTATGTCAATTCTATGTTCACTCGTATAAAACAAACACACGCTCATCTCATCCCTCCTAATTTCCTATTGGAGGTTTTATTTGATGGCACATCCTTCTTCAAGTTTATCACCGTTATGCTTTTCCGTACTTCTAATCTTTCCCTTTCTTCTACCTTTTTGATATTTGTTGAGTCCTGTTTGTATTTTACGCCGCCGGGTTTTTTCAGCCCTCTTTTTCTATATTTTTCAAATTTGTGCTTTGCTTAGATTGTTAAATCTTTTTACTCTCTTATCAGCCATTTCACGAGTGCCCACACAACATTTTTTATGTTGGGTTACTGCTTTATCTCTATTAGTGCATTACTACATTTCCACAGTGCCACCCTGTCTACATATTTCTTGACATAGTACCACTAACATCCATCAGAGGATCTCGCAGCTATTCCCTCGCAGTACGTTCACGTGATTAGGCTCAAACCTGGGAACTGGTTTGTCTCGTGCTGATATCATTAGCACTTATTCTGCCGTTGAGTCGTCCTACTCTGAACTCAGAGAACGGATACTGTCATAGACCCTCAGGGCACCAATACTGCCGACACTAACGATCCCTGCATCCAAGTTGGCCGCGACCCACTTTCTGCGATGTGAACGAGGGGTTGGAGGTAGGATAAGCCATTTGTAGAGGGAATTTTGGTCAGTAGGATCTCCCCTTCCCCGGCCCACACCTCCTCCACCCTCCCATGGTTGAAGGCGTCGCCTGTGTAGCGTTAGCGTTTATGTGTTTATGGTATGTAACCTGCTAACAACCACTCACCTATAACTTCGCGAACTCCCGAATATGGCGTGAAGCCAGCTAGGGTCAGTTAGTGAGGGGTGAGGGGCCTCATGTAAACTGCGAAACAGGCATGTTATGCCATTAATCAACTATCTTCCAGATGTGCCGTGCGCTTTCATCTTCATGACTGCAAGAGGTTTTTTCTAGCTCGACCAGCTCTCCGCTATGTTTGTTAATGTGTCGTATTGATCGTGTTCTGTACAGAGTTTCATCCTTACCTTGTTTACGAGTGCTTAATCGTCTTCTTCACAACATCTCCTTCTTTTCCTCAATACATATTTGATGCCAAAAAGTCCGAGATCACGTTTTCCACCTTGAACCGTCTGATTGTTCAGGGACCATTCTTTTGGCTCGTATTTACGCAAGGAGTCTCAAGCTTTTCGGATTCCGTGTTCCCTCATATCGCGCTCACTCGATAACTTATCGTTTTTAATCGTACTTTGACCACATCTTATACGATCATTTAGATGACAGCACAATGGGCTAAAAGGACAGTGTTACGGTTTACGCCCATCAGCCTTCTCATCGCTTCATTAGCAATGGCTCTAGCAATCGCTCTCTCCATAGGTCTCACTTATCACTTTCGTGCGAAATGCTTATGACACCTCACACAATGGAAAGTAAGTCTTTCGAAGTAACCCGAGAAAATTCCCGAAAAATCAAAAAAAATACTTGAAGTTCCTTATCGATTCTTTCAGGGATCACCCTGGAGGTCATGACAATTCTCCTTCTGCAGAAGAACTACGTCTTCCGAAAAGTTGTAATTACGCATGGTAAGTACTGTAGTCTCCTTGTGATCGCTTAAATGTTCACAGAGCCGAGTAACGGAGCGCTTTCAGAGCCACATTATACGAAGGTACGGCGATGTCAGATTGCGATTCGCTAGCGTCCGCGGTCGCGTTGCGGTACCAGCCAATTGAGTGATTCACTGGCCGCGACGCGACCGCAGACGCTAGCGAATCGCGCGATTCGCAAAGTCTGACATCGGCCTAATGGAGCTTTAGTACCAGAAGCTATTCCTCGATACTATGCCTTGCCATTATATTTTACTGTTGTTTTGCGTAGAAACAGTAAGTAGCTCTAGGAGATCGAATATCCACCAGCTCAATCTCACCTGAGCACGACAAAGAGATTTCTATCTTATTATTTTATTGTTACTTTACGGTATAGAAAAGGAGAGCCAAGAACTTGGCTCCCTTGGGCCCTGACTGCTTTAAAAACGTGGAGACGAGCAATTATAGCCGATCCCTTTACTTTTAACTGGTTTCTATCACCACCAATTTCTGAGAGCCTGCTGTAAAATGTTGCTGCTTAATCTAAAGACAGAGGCGTTTCAGAAGAACGTTTCGGTATTCCTCATTCGCCTTGAGAGCTTAGATAGTGCGGTCACATACGGCTCGGAAGCCCAAATGGGTTGAATCTTAATCAAGCTAACCAAGGGCTCCTATTCCTCAAGTGGGGATCAATTTTAAGCAGATTAGTCTAAGATGATAGGAGTAACGTTGATTCGCACATCGCCGACCCATTGCAAACTAAATACTTTCTGGATTCCACTACGCCTTCGAGTGAAAGCGATAAGCGTAGCGCCTTCTGGAAAAGCAAAAATGGCGCATTATTCTTTTTTAACGTAACTGTTGGACTGCCCCTTACGCCACTTCGAAAATGCAAATTCCGTTCTGGAAATCTATAATTTCTCTCTTAAAATCGCCGTATACAAATGAATTTCATTGGCGCGTTCAATGTAAAAAATGTCCCTTTTTTGGTCCAACTTCTACACACCTCTGAAAACGCCAAAACTGGTCAAGGAGTGCCTCACAAATAAAGTGAATTCCAGGCTGAATTGTATGCTATATATATTAGTTATTTTCATTATTTCAGTGCTATACGACTTGAGCATTCAAAAGTATCGATGCCCAACTACGTGGATTTTCCGCCAGAGAAGAATCTCACCTTTGATGGACAAGTGGAAATCTCCATGGTAGTGTGGAACCAACCAGAAGTATTGTACTGAATGCGAAGAATATCACTGTGATACCAGAGAAATGCGAGGTGTTTTCGGTGAGCTTCATTTTTGTTTCAATATGCAAAATACCGTGCAGATTTCGTGTGCCTGGCTCAGCATGGCACGCATATGCTCAGAGGGTCAAATCCAGGACCAAGTCTCGCTTGGGCCAACAAGCCTTACTCCCCTCCAGGTCACGGACTTTGTTCGCCGACTTGCGTGAAAGTACAAAGCCCAGTACCTACGTCTCGCTTTCGTTCATGAGCACCATGGCGCCATGGCGTTCAAATGCCACTATGACCCTGGATGGAAGCAGAATGCGTGGCGTACCCCAGATTTGATTTGCTCGATGCCGATCGTATATTTTTGGCCCTGTATAAGGAACCCAAATCAAACCCATATACTAGAAGAGACGAACCCTGCTTCGAGAAAAGAATTTGGATGTTGAAAACAAGGGATAAAATTAAGTCGGAAGGGCCACAATCGAAAAGAGCACTGCGATGAACGGAGAGCTTCATTCTTTCAGAAGAAAAATGCAAGTTATCAATGAGATTTTACTTTTTTGCTCGGGCATATACACATAGATCAGCCAGAACTGGATTGTGAGTGCTCCGTCTCTGAGATAACACATACGCATATGACTCGAGCCCTATGGTAGGCATTATGTTGTGCCATAAACACGGCATCTAGTGGAACTCCTCACTGTCGTTTTCTAATTTTCGAAACCCCATATCACTGAGTAATTCGGCATTATGGTAGTAGTCACTCAGTATCGGATTTTGCAAAAACACGGTTTTGTAAGGAATGCCGTCAAAACCGTTTGAATACCAGAAAGCCTCATCTCGAATTACCGTGCGCTGGAAAATGTATATACAGTAGACTGGCCTCAACGGTACCCTAGGGCTGCGCATCTTAAGGACTAGAGGTTATTTCAGAGAAAATACAAGGAAGCGAGCGCTAATCACTTCAACTATAAGCCCAGTCTCAAAATGCGCCATGTATTGTACCTCCGGGCAGAAATGCGTGCACTACTAGGATTCTTCACGAATCTTGTGAAACGATATCCGATGAAATTTCTGGCCAGTGTCTGAACATGTCTGATTATCCGAATATCAGATGAAATTGCTTTTATAATACAAGAAAGTCTGCGATCATTTCGACCGTCCTGAAAATTGAGAGCATGATTGGTATCTGAATCAAAATCTAATCTGATCCACACTATGAGTTCTTAGCGAAAATTTCAGGGCGATGAAAAACTGGAAATTGAAAGTGTGATGGAGCATGAGCGGCTAGAGAAGCTGGAATTCCTGTTGAAGAAGCGGTTACAAAAGGATCAAAAAGTTTTGCTCAAGGTTGGAAAATTTCGCAGATAATTCTACACCTCTGTTTACTAAATGAATTCCAGGTAATCTACACTGGCCTTATTAGCAACACCCTAGGTGGACTGTACCAAGCCACTTATACACACACGGATGGGACCACCAAGTGAGTTTGACCGGTTTCCAGTATAGCCAAAGTCACGTTTAAGTTTTTTGATCGCGTCCCGTTGGCCGAAAACTGATAGCAAAGTACCACTCAAAAGTCGGTGTGATATAAATTGTTAAAGGCCTACCCCAGGATCACATTGGTGTGGCCCATGTGCACGAATGTGATTGTACTGGTGGGAAGTGGGCCGGCAGTAAAGAAAAAAGGAAAAGAATCCGTCAAAAACGCTTAGGTTAAGGGCTCACTCACCTTCCTGATCGGCTGTGCTAAGGGAATGAGAGACTAAGCGCGGAGAGGAGAGTATGGGCGAGAGCGCTACAGATGAGAGAGCGCCAGACAACAGCCTGATAAGAAAAAAAGTCTGCAGCTTGGGCAGCTTACTTTGCAAGGCCCAAGCGCTCTTATCGGTCGGTTTCCGTGCACGAGGAACGCCACATTGTGATTGTCCTCTAGGGTTCTATACTACAGACCGAAGAGAAGCGTTCACACGAACTCTGCCTGGGTTGTGCCTTTAAGCCAACATCATGCTTGAAATTTACTCACTTTGTGTGACCCCAAGTGCGAGTCGGAGATACTTCAATCCAGCCAGGATCTTAAAGGGTAGATCACAAGACAAGTTATTGATGCTGTTATCACAAGTTTTTTTTTCAACGGAATTCCTTTCGACCGATACTGCATGATATTATATCACATCTTTGAGGTCAGTTCAAAACCTCAACATGGCAAAAATTTTGTACCTGTGCGTAAGTCTAGCTCTTGAAAATGCGAATGTTATACTGTTCTTGGCGCTGGAGCCATTTAGCGCCAGTTTGACGCCACCCCCTTTCGTCCAAAAAAAAAACGTCTACTGCACCCAAGCCACTTCGTTCCGTCCACCCAATTCTTTATTACCACCGAGTTCTAAGTGCTACCCTCTCGGTCGTTGGCAGTGTTCATTATTTTAATATTGCGCTTGACCGTTGGTGTTAGTCGACAGTTACAGACGGTACAATGAAGAATAAAAGAATACTTCCTTCTCAGAAAATTGCGCAGTCGTCCAGATGCACTGCTTAAGTGTTGTTTTTTCAGGATTGCTGCAGCCTCTCAAATGGAACCAACAGATGCCCGTCGAATGGTGCCATGTCTAGACGAACCAAACTATAAAGCTAATTGGACAGTCACTGTGATTCACCCGAAAGGCACAAGGGCCGTATCGAATGGTATTGAAACGAACGGCGAAGGGTCAGTTGAAGTTTTATGGAGAGTGGTTATTGTTGGAGGCAGTGATCACGACGGACGGTAGCGCTTCTGTTATGATGTCATCTTTGGTCAGTGGTCGACCAGACCTGCCAGTGAGCTTGGGGAGGGGTTGGGGGATGCGAGACAAGAGTCCCCCTGAGGTCGCCGCGCAAGCGAAAGTAGGTCACCGCACGCGGCGGCTATCTACCATATCCAGCTTGAAACGTATCAAGTTGCTAGGACTAAGCTGAAACAAATGCAGGAATGGGGCCTACACAGAGGGAACAGGAAAGCGTTGTATCGATCGTCTGGAGAGGGGTCCTGAACTCGGCAAATTGCAGAAACACCGGCGACGTCGCGCGCGGTGACCTAGTTTTGGCGCGGCGGTCGCGGGGGAACTCTTGACCGTCTCCCGGGGTAGGGACCCCTCTCCCCTTTCAACGCCCTTCCACCAATGACATTCAATGACGTCATCACATTCGCAACGCCCTCCGGCGATCGCGATCATTGGCTTCACTGCGAGAAAGAGTGTGGTAGACTTCATCTTGTTCCTGACCGGAGTTTCTGCAGCATGTTACATGGCTACACGGATGTGGTTATTACGCCTAGAATGAATGTAAAGGTATCGCTGGAAAGGGAGAAGAGGGGAAGGGAGCTGAGCATAATCGGGAGGTAGACGAGCTTACAAAGAAGAATGACCCGTTGCCAAGGCAAGGCGAGTGTAAAGAACTGAGAGAAATACTGACACCAGCCTGTTCGCAACCGCCACCTCGGACGCATCTCACAGCACTACACTTCGTTTTTCCATGTTTAGTCCAAATACACCGAGATACGTCCTTCCCACTCCTCCCTCCACCAACCAGTGACGCCGTGATGTGTGGGTCCTCGACATCACTAATCGCGGTAACTGCGATGTGGTTCCCTTCACAAGAAAAGTGTGAATCTGTTCTCCTGAAAGCCTGTTCCGGTTAGAAACCCTCTGCAGTGACTGTGGCAGTTCTTTCTATGTGTGTTACAGATTTCGTCGAGTTACGTTACTAGGCAGTAATGGTTCATGCCTAAGTTACCTTCATCCTTAGGCTTTGCTCACCAGTGTGTTTCTGGCATCAAATCTGGTATCCATATAAAAACTATAAATCGATAGTCTTGAGCAGAATATCATTGTGAAAAACGCTTACATATCACATATCAAGATTTATTGAATGTCATGGGCCACGCCCACCCATACAGAACTCATACTACTTGATTTCTAGTCCGTCGTGATGACAAGTGCCTTCACTTGCTTTTTGGGTTTATCTTCGGTCGTTGCCTTAGGTTTGATTACGTGAATAACAACTTTTTTGGGTTTTTCTTCATCTGTTTTCTTTGGTTTGACTACACGAACGACAACCTTCGCTTCCTTTTTGGCTTCTTCATCTGTGTCCTTAGGTTTGATTACGTGAATAACAACTTTTTTGGGTTTTTCTTCATCTGTTTTCTTTGGTTTGACTACACGAACGACAACCTTCGCTTCCTTTTTTGCTTCTTCATCTGTGTCCTTAGGTTTGATTACGTGAATAACAACTTTTTTGGGTTTTTCTTCATCTGTTTTC
>MU873759.1:0-11633 GCA_036418205.1 Ostertagia ostertagi | reverse complement strand
AAAACCCCCTCCTTGGAAGGGGGCCGCATTTATGTTTGGTCGGGGACCTCGTCCTCTCTCAAGATTCATCATACAGTCCATGGCCGGTGGATTCGAGCCACAAACCCCTCGCCACCGTGGCCGCCCATAGCAATTATTTTCAGCCCTTTTGTGTTCCTGCGACCATTTGACAGGTGCGAAAAAACGTCTAAAAGGTAACATGATCTGAACGGCCTCTGCTGGAAATTTGTTAATTCAAAAGATGTTAACTAATCGTAAAGCTCCTGAACTATTTGCCGGTGCCATCCGCACCTCAAGCCCATTTTGAGTGTGATGCTCTGCCTTGACTGGACAACAGATGTAAGAAAAACAGATGTTATCTGCGTCTGAAGATACACCAGACGGCTACAACTTACTTCGAAAAGCACTTCAGCCTACAACCCTTCAGTCCTCATACTGTTAGGACATATGACAGGCTGATGAAAACCAAACAAAGCAGCTCTGTGAGATTAGAGTACATAATTTATTGACGTGCCAGAGTTCCAACAAGGGCAAAAATAGAAGCTTCGGAAAAGGTAATTTAGCGCTTCGATGCTCTGCTCTAATCTATGATCACTGAGTACACTAAAGTGTATATGAGAAATAACAATTCCCTCTGCATAATTTGTAAAATAATTAAGAATTTTAAGAATAGTTAAAAACGACCGTCTAATCTGACAAATGTCACATAATCACAGACCAACGAAGAGGAAAGCAAGTACATAAGCAACCCCTAGACCCACGAACTTCAAAGAATATAATCACATTTAGGTAAATCTATAGAATAATCTGATTCTTATAACTACAGGAAAGCTCCTTATACGGCAAAACGACGCAGTTCAACACGATAGTCTCGGGAGCGATCGACACATCAGATCCCAAAATCGTAAGCGATGGATTGAGACGTCCGTCCGACAAGAACAAAGGTTTGTTCTCGAGCTGGAGAAGGTAATGATCAAGTTTATAAGTGAAAAATTTCAGTTTCAAAATTCTGATATATTCGATGACAATTAGTTACAAACATCCAAAAAAGGCGATGCCAGCAGGCAAAATCACCCAACAAGATCTCTTTCAGCGCACAATCTGAAGACTACTGCACTGTAGGAATTCTTTTAGCAATGAATATAAATCCTACGAAAGAAGCAACATCGAAAAATCTATGCGTAATTGCGGACTTTGACTTCACTGCAGAGGCCAAAAATCACTGCTCAGACATCAGCTAGTTCAGGACTTGCAGAAAGTCGGGTGGACATTGTTATTGGTTGACGGACTACTTGAACCCGGTCCTTTAAGCCGCCTCAGATCCATCTCTCGTCTGCGCTCTCTCACCTTATCAGCGGCTCATGACCATTGTGATCACACACATTCAAACTTTTGCCACACTGTAGTTGGCTCACCCACCTCGAAGTCCCTCCCTCCTACAAGGCTTAGTCCTAGGGCTCTCACCTCCTTCCTGGGATTTGAGCCGAGCCAGGCGCCGTTCTCTAACTGTCTGTGCCCTCCGCCATTCGTGGCAGGACCATGGAAGAAAGTTCAAGTAGTCCGTAAACCTTATCCCCCACCAAGTGAGCCGTAAATGCGGACTTTTACGCGGCACATACAGTTCATATATCGAGTTCATATCTGATTGACTTGTCCACGCGTACTTCTATCAAGTACGGTTATCCACTGTATGTGGCACCATAGGGTCGGGGAAAATGGAGCATGGCTTAAAAATGAGCCTGAGTCCCAAGCCCAAGCCCAAGCCGATGTGTAAGCATTAGCCTAAGTATAATGGTAAGCCTAATCCTACGTTTCTTTCAATCATAGCGCACCTCTGGTAACTTTGCATATGGGTAGAAAAACGCCTCCCTGCGTAATCTCTCCGGGGTTAAGCAATTCTCGGCACTCTTTTGCAAAATTCAAAAATATTGTGGGAATGCGAACAGTGTTCGCGTGCAAGTTCTCGCCAAATTAAATCTCAGAACTTGGTAAAAACCACAGCGCTATGCGTGATCCTATTCCTTGCTATATAGTAGTACAACTTCCACCATTGAAATTGCTCAATGGGTAAAGAGTAAGGTATATTGCTTGAATCTGGTCTTTCGATTCAATCTCCGGTTACAACACCTTCAGATGCCTCCACATTAATAAACAAGAAGAACTTACCTTGGCGAATGGTAAATTCGGATTTGGTGCAATTGGAATGCCTTCCACTCGAGACCATGCTCCAACCACTGAACGCCACCCAATAACAGAATGCAAAACACATGCATGCTCGTTTATTACTGCATCGGCGAGGATTATCGATTCCTATAATGAAAAAAGAGGAAATCATTGGACTATTGAAGGTTAATTAGACGCAAGGTGAATACATACCTTGATTCTTACACCCTTTCCTATCTTCGCATTTGGACCAATACTAACATTAGGCCCAATCTTAGCAGATTTGTGTACCTGAATTCACGACTTTCAGCGTTTGCTTCACAAACATATAACTATTGAACTGAAATCGTGCAGTACACTTCCACACCTATTAAAAAGGAGAAAGCTTGTGAAATCCACAGCCCTTAACTTTGTATCAAATTGTCCATGAAAGAAGCTATGGTCGGTGATGGAATGACAACGCACCAAGAAGTCTTTTTGTGGTACTCGGACGAAGATCCTCACCGGGACCAATTTTTACATGCTGAACGGGTCATTTTTTTTCTAAAAACCTTTAAATGAAAAGTTCTTGTTTGCACGCCATATTACGCTCTTGATTAGATACATTTGGAAGAAGTTACGGCTCATGAAATTGCAAAAACTCGCGCACTTCAAAAATCTTCCTGCTATTTTTGCAATATTCTCAACTGAGCCATTTCTGCATCCTGGGCAAACCAAAATGTTTTAGTAACCCTTAGATAAAGCAAATCATCCAGTTATAATGCTACAAAAATCGTTCTAAATTGTCACAATTACAGAAAGTGATGACTTCTGAGAGTGCAAAAACTGGCAATTTGCCATGTTATTTACCCAAAACGCTATTTTTTTACTATTACATTTTCCACAATTTCAGTAATATTAGAAAGTACTCGTCGAGAGCTTCCAAATCTTATTTCTTATGGAGAATGGGTCTACTTTGAAAAAAGTTTAGCCATTTGAAAGCGTGCCTAATTTTGAACAAATGTTCCATCCATCAACCTCGAACGGCACATACAACAAACAAAAATGAGAATAACTGATGCAGAGATTTACAAAAAAGAATACGGAGAAAGAAGAATATGGTAGAAAAATCATATAGACCTCGGCACTTGGATCGATGAACACATCACCAACAATCTGGGCGCGATCCTTGCATAAACGAGCTGCGTATCTCTTCTTGAATAGACGAAGATAATGCCGATTCGCATATAACACTGCTCTGAAATAAATCACAGCATCGTTACACCTACTAAAAGGTAATGCAGACAACGGATTACGCTAGGGATAACACCAACTGCGAGACACAGGACCTACAGGTGAGATGGGAAGAAAAAATCCAAAAAGGACAGATAGAAGGCTGCCGACCACCGTAAACTGATTCCGCTATGGTAACCAGATCAGGCAGCAATTGAGATAATCCAGCGATTAAGTGTTAAAGTAGAGGTGTGAAAAACGGATGGAAGTGTTTGGCCGACCAGGCGACAGCACCCTCACGAAAAAAGAGCGTGTTTATTTGACGTCTTACGATAGCCAGCTCTCGAATATGTCGCCAGCGTACATGGGAATGGAATCTCTTGTGGTGATCGTGCACTTGGCAGAAAAACCGAAGATTGGGAAAGAAGTCAAGATCCATGCAAAGCCAATCGCCGTGCTGATGAACAAGTCGTCTAAGTACCCAATATTTCTTATTCCCAAACTTCTGAAATAAACTCACGCTGCGGTCTTCGTCTGACTCCACCAACGAGTAGTATGCAAAGCAAAAAGTTTTCCGTTACATGCCATTTGAGGAAAAATGTCTGTCTCGAACCATAAATACATGCGGGTTCGACTTTCAGTCCCTGCAAGCCATGTGGTGATTAGATATTCAATGAGCTGTTCAACACAACACATAGGTTTTTAGAAATTGGGAACAACCGACTCATTTCAAAACACTCGATTGGATTTCAGTTATCGAATACTTCAGAACCGAAACTTGACCTAAGGACATGGAAAACGCTTAAGACTCACCATGATGACGCTTGGTTTCATTAAATAAACTCCACAAGAAATATGAGTTGAAACAAATGTCGTGGGCTTGTCCACGTAATGCACAACACGGCCATTGCTGTCGATTACTACCTGAAGTGTGGAATTTTTTCATGAACACATGCTAATAAAAACACCTCTACACGGTGCTGAATTGGAACGAAAGTTCAGTGAGACGCTTCCTTCTTTCGGCGAAACTTAGGGGATACAATATACAAACAATGTTAATGTCCATCCACTAGGTGGATCGCCATCACGACGTGCAGTCATCAAGGAAGAAAGGATTTGCCATTAGTCGACCTCCATTTTCGAGTTTTGCAAACTATTTTTATCAATTTCAATTCAATCTCGCAATCTCCAACAAATTTTGGAATATGATATTGGTATAATTGTCCCAATTACCAGTTGATCTCCCGCAATCAGCCGGCTCTTTGCATGCGAGTTTTGTTCCGGATTAAACTTCTTCGAAACATTCTATAATCGTTGTTCCCGAAAGTACGTTCTTCCCACAATTACGTTGGCTTCGGCAAGCAGACTCCAGCAGAATTTCCCGATATGATTATAACTTCGTATAATGTATGCTATACGAAGTTATTACGTGCTAGCAACAACTTCTACCAATAGAAATATGTAAGAGATAAAACGCACGGAGATTGCGAGCTCTTAAATGACATCCAAATTATCAAAATTATCAACAAAATTCAAAAAGTTTACCGAGTAAAAAGCGTAAAATCTCCAGTCAACTAAAAATAACTAACATTTCCAAAATTTCCACTTTGCTCTCGAGTAGCCTCCGTTGTCAGGAGCAGACAGCTGTCACTGGGTAAGGAAGCAATACGCGTGACCATTTCATCCACAGGAAGGTCTCCACATACATCACCATTGATAACAAATAACCCTTCAGGTGAATCCCCGATAATGGTGTCCTTGTGTGCCACCAAACCGCCAGCAGTACCTAAAAAAATAAAAAAGATGGGAGTTAGATCGCCTCGAAAAGTGAAATAATCGTACAATTAAGCCACACTCTTTCGCAGGTAACAGTAAGAGAATCCTAGCAATGGTTCGCGTATTAATTATGACAAACGTAAATGTAAAAGCCTTACACCTTACCTAAAGGTTGCTGTTCCTGAGCATATTTTATTGAAATACGGTAAGTCTGCTGACATCTGTCAATAAAATCCGTGAAAAGATCGGAAGAATAAGAACCAATCAAAATAATTTCAGAGAGTCCAGGAAGCTAAAAATTATGATCATCGTAGTAACTTAGATATGCAAGAATAGAAGAACATTCAGGATTTGGTTCACTAGAGCAAAAAAGCGACTTTCTGGCCAAGTGAACCACACCCGAACATTCAAAAACAATTATGGAGAAGGATTCTTAAACGTAACTTTTCACAGAAGGATACTTCGTCTGATACTAATGCGCATGTTTTTGTGTTAAAATCCAGAAATTGAAAATATTCAACATTCGCGTTAATTTAATAAGTTGGCGACAGCGTGACGCGGTAAAGCGTCCCACTTTGCACATCTCGTGGGACATTGTGGCGCGGTATCGCGTCCCACCCGAGTCATCCCTTTTTCTTGCGCTTGTTGCGCGACTTATTTCTCTTGTACTCATTCTATGGGCCAGCCATATATAAGCATAACTAAAAACACATGGCTCGCAGAAAGGCCAAATATTCTTTAGTTTGGCAGAGGTTTTCCAGATCTTACGGATATGTCTGTTCAGTTATCTGTATTTTTGTTAAACGTAAATACGTCGACAAAAAGGGGTAACAGAAGCGAATACAACCATGTCCAAATTAATTTTGGAACCACTAAAGGGGTAAGTAAAACATTTCGGTCGAACTCCCGATAAGTTAGATAGATCGAAGCATTATTGAAAACACTTCATCGCATCTAAGTATTGCATATTTACAGCTTAAAATCCATGGATTTGGTGTGCGGCGGCGGCGCTCGCAAAATCGCTCTGGTCCCACGCGGTGCAAAAACCCAAAACGCGCGATGTCGTCAACGTGTTAATGCGCATAAACACACTGTGCTGCCGCTGTTTTTGAGGCCGAGTCGATAGTTTGCGAAATCGAGCGATTCGCCAAAGCGAATCGCTGGATGCCGCAGCGTTCGCCAGGATCGAACGTTGCACAGCGAATCGACCGTGAGTGCACCAGGGCAATACAAACTATGCAGCTAGCGTAAGTCCAACGGAATGTTCGCGGCGACTCAATAGTGCGGGACCAACGCTTTAAAGGGAAACGCTACTTTAAGAACAGTCGTCACATGACAGATGTGGACCTTTTTTGGAAAGTTGCGGCGAGATTTGACAGTGGAACTGTCTGGAATGGCGGGCTATCACATTGCAGTTGGTTTTGCCGACTATGGGTTCATGGTGCAGTCGTTCGACAAGATTAGTATACTCGATATCCGATAGTTGGGGTAGGTGTGGCACCGGATGTGACGTGTACTTGATAGAAGTTGCGTGGATAAGCTGTTGCCAGCATACATCGCTGGATATCAGCAAAGCATGCTGGAAACAGCTCATCCACGCAACTTCTATCAAGTACACGTCAATTCCGGTGCCACACCTACCCCACTTTCGGATATCGACTGTACATGCGTCCGGAGTCGCTGGCGAACTTTCGGATCCAGCGATATTGATTCGTTAAACTAATGACATCGTCTAAATCAATTGCTTAATGAACAAGTTGATGCGGATTCGTGTTGGTGAAGTTTGGTGGCCGCAAAACTGAGAGCTGAAAACCACATCTGCCTATCCGAGGACGGATGATCAGCCTCTGCGAGAAGGATTATATATGAAATGACCAGTTCACTCTCATAATTGGGAAATCGGATAATCCGCGAAAGATTGGATATGCACTGATTATTTGAACTCCAGCCTTACTGATTTTTCGAGAAATCCAACGAATTGACTTATTACATCATTTCAGTACGTATTAATCAACCTCTCTTTTTATGCCAATTCCATCCGGAAAGTCTTCGATTATAACAGGTGTAAAGGAACTCTAATGAACACATACAACACCTACTCCGCATCACACTATATTGGAATAAGCCATGCTTGGATATGTACCGCATTTCACTAGCTTTGGCGCAAAATGGTGAAGGCGATCAATTCTCACAGTTTTACCGAAAAAAGCACTGTATGTAAAAGGCATACCTGAGAAAGTTGATCAATATGGTGTTCCACAAGTGGAACGCCAGCGATTGGAAAAAGAGGTTTGGGCAACTGAAGAGAGAGAGGACGGAATCGAGTTCCTGAATGCAACTTCGGTTAATAATTTCCTAAACACGTGAAGAAGAGAGGTAGCTGCCAGGGTCAACTGTAGCATGTGGCTAAACTTCACATATATGAAACACCCATCCCTCAACCTTCGACTTTGCTGGTGTCAGTGGTGGTTGTTCAATCCGACACATTTTCAACTTCGACCAAAAATGACAGAACTCGCGAGGACTCAGCGATATTCTTGGGTCTCATCCGGTAAGAGGAAGCACTGCAGTGCACAGTCTGCTCTGATGCCAATTTGGCTCAAGGATTCCGTTGAAGTTGCGACCTGCTAATACCCGGGGGTCTCTTCCTCTTCTAAGGCTTTGGACGTTTACAATGGAAGGGCATACTTTACGTGGTTTTGGATACTTTGAGCGCTCTAGGCCACATTGCCCTCACCCCCACCCCTTACTGGATGAGACCCGCCGTGCCAGTTTTTCCAAAGTATGATTTCTCTACGTATATGGTGAATTTTATGTCGCCTACGACTATATACGACTATCTCCCCAAAAATCATAAAATGCGACCCATCCCTCATTTTAAAGCCACACTGGAACGGTTGACCCTGGTATCTGCTACCTCATCTTCCAAATCCCCACAATGCTTACATTTCACAAAGACACACCTAGCATTTACAAACTGAGGGGACAACCCTGAAGTACAAAGGCCATAACGACGATTGGTAGGACGAGAAAAAAGATATAGAGCGATAGAAGGGCTCCAGCAGCCAGGAACATGATGAAGACGACACACCTTTCTGCGGACCGCCGACCAACACCACTGCCTTGAAGGCCATCCTCGACGTGAAGTGAAAACGGGGTCACGTTGCGCACCAAATCCTCCGCTTGTCCCTATTCGAAATATTCCTATTGATTTTTGATCAAGTCGAAACCGCAACGATGATTAAAACTACGAAGCACTGCAACGGCAAGAAGAGAAGAAGATTTAATTACATGTCAACGGTGCAATTCCGATTTAGGGAACATTGTGCACATGGATATGGGAGTTCCTCCTCATTTTAGAGGTATTTATGGAACATGGAAGTCAAGAACTCTATAAAAGGCCATTGAAGAAGCCTCCACGTTGCGAATGCATTGCTTTGCCCCCATCGCATAACTTGTGCGCCCGCATAACAAAAATACACGATGCCTAAAGGCACGACGCGGCCGCGTCGCGACGTTCGCGACGGAGCGCGTCGTCGTCTCCCGCAAAATCATGCTTCGAGCGTTTTCCGCGAGTGTGGCTGCACACCCATTCCCAAAAATCCCTGTTTCATTCCCTTTTTCAAACTTTCATATGAGATTACCTTTTTGGTAGCTTTAGTCATTCTTTCGCCGCGTTTCTCTTTTGTTCCGTGGCTGGAATCGTGTGCACTCTCTTCAATAACCTTATTCGTTTGTTTTGTAAGATGATATTGTGCTCCTGAGTCTTCATTAGCTCCATTCAGTAAAGAGCCAAAGAATGTAGGAAGTTTATCCAAGTCTATGTGCCTTTGCTTGGGATTATATCGAGGTGTAGAGAAGTAGTGTTTCATCTTACCATTCCAACCTTGGGCCCTGGACCTCTAATGCTGACTGACTTTTTGCGATCCTTACTGGACTATTGTTTGTTTTTCTTCTGCCATACAGGTTGTTACGATGGAACTATTTATTCGGTCGACGTTTCGAACAACTCGTCGTCTTCAGGACCTGAAGTCGGTTGGAAGTTTTAGCTTGTAATTTACCCGGTCAAGCCCCATAGTACTACTTTTGAGTTTTGAGGTTGTAATAGTTGAATAGTGCCGAAGAGAGTAGTGGGCTCAAAATCTGCCCTGCGCAAGGTAAATTTTGTCGTCTACGACGTTCTTCGAGGTGTTCTTCTGCCAAACGAGATTGATGTGTGGAACCTTAGTGTAAAAGCAATCCAGACAAGATTTTAACAATAACCCCGTCAATCATTTTTGATTTTGTAGCCATGGTTAGTGAACAGCACGCTGCCTCTTCTAGGCAACCAGAAGGTACCACGAGGTCTTTACAGCACACCTGAGATCTTCCACGATATTCACTGCTTTCCACTGGTTTAGACATGCTTCAACAGTTCCCTAGATGTTTTCCATAGGATTGAGATTGGCCTGCATATGGGCCAATCTTACATTGATTTCGTTGACATAGCCACTTTTGGAGGACCTCTCTGCTGAACAGCTAGAGACATGTGGCAAGTGACCAACTAGTCGGTGGGCGTAACGTGCCGATAGCGCCGCGGGGTGGGCCATGCTAGACCACAGGGGATTTCCTTCACTGCGAACGTGTCGGTCTGTACCTTAGGGGTCCGTATGTCTTCCACTAGGGAGTTCCTCCTTCGTCGACCTTCGAACATATCGTGGAATCCTCCCTTCAGAGCGTGGGATTCTTTCTGAGACCCTTCATCAGCTGTGATGTACATCCGGAACGTTTTAACACCTTAGAGCCCATGAGTTCATATGTGGGCAGCAGTCCCTCGACCGCGTGGCGCCTTAAACTCCACATTTTGGAAACATATCAAGTTTTTCTTTTGTTTTTCTTTCCATTTCATGGATCGGGTTTCTTCTGCGTCACGCAGTAGGTTTTTTCTCTCCAATTCGCTTGATAAGCTTCCCAAAAAATTCAATGAAGTTTTGCGCGGCCGGAAAACCTAAAACAAGTGCGGTTTCCAACGTTAATTTTAACCTGTTCTTATCGGAAAAGACAACTCAAACTCAATAGAGCATTAACGAGCCATTAAAATAAAGGTTCCTGTCTTTCCTATAGAACCACCCACCTCAATCTTACGGTTAGTCTCTTCTGATGTTCCTTCGAGCTAATTCGAGGCGGGCTGTACCCAGCCGTGGGGGCATCATGGACTCTCACACAATTCTGGGAGTTGAACTTGACCTGTCCAAATAGTAATTTTCGATGCAGATAGCGAAAGCTTTTGCCGTATCATTTGACTGAGTAGAATTGGAGAGCGATGGTTGGATGTGACGTTTTTGTCTTCTAATGATACTTGCATCCTTCCGAAAATACCGTTATTTTCATGGAAACTGGGACGAGCGTTACACCAGCGCTTGAAAGGGGGGACGTCCTTTGCACGTTGGGTCCCGCCACTATTGAGTCGCTGGTACCTAGTTCGACTCGCTGGTACATCGTTCGACTCGCTGGCACAAAGTTCGATTCGCTGGTGCAACAGTTCGATTCGCTGGTGCAACGCTCGTATCCAGCGATATCGCTGGATTCGCGAAGTCTGACATCGTCCAAATAGACGGATCTGCTGTGGAGGTAAAATGCTTTTTTTAGCATGGGCAAAGAATCGCAAGTGAACTGGAAGGGAGAAAAAATTTTACTGCTCTCTCACGTTCTACTGTTTTTTTTCTTATACTCATTTATTTCACTGGTCTGTTGCCCACGGTGCCTTTATTAGGTTTTCCCATAATTAGTGAATTACTTGCCAGTGGACAAATTTTTGTTATTTATCTGAAGTGGTTGCTTATTCAAACACGCCTCGATTATCTCCAAAATATTGCCTACGCATGAGAGGCTAGTCGCTCGCTTTCATTTGGAATTTCATGGAGATCTGATCGAAGAAAGATTGGATTCGGCTCAAAAATCATGTCATCTAGAGTAAAATTTCCTCCCTAGGGAAAGCGCTAGAGATTAGAGTAGGTGGTCCTTTGTCGACACAAGTTCAGAGCTATGTAGTGGAGCTGAATGAACTTTCAGCCCGAAAGTTCCTGATTTTTTATGAGCTTCTCCGCAGATGGGGTCGGACGACTTTAGAAAAAAACGGCCTTCGTCTTTACTTTTCTCCCCTACCAATAGCTGGCGTTGATAGGATTCAACATTGAAACGAAGAATCAGAATTAACGAAGAGTACTGGGGGTAAAATTGTTCTACTTGAAAGGTGTTGCTAAGTTGGCAAAAGAACAATTATGTGTCATCTGCGTTAAACAAAACCGTTTTGTTGTTTTCCTCTCTTTTCATCTACAACAGATCCTGCAAATTTTAATCTCTTTCTCTACCTTCCATTCTTCCATGTGACTACAGCTAAATCCAACTACTCACAAGGGAAAACTTCCATTCTCGTGGTCGTATTAGAAGACATGTATTAGGTTGTCTCATAAACAGTTACGCTTTTTTTCAACCAAAAAACT
>MU873758.1:1359-12687 GCA_036418205.1 Ostertagia ostertagi | reverse complement strand
AAACGCAAATTTTATGAAATTTATAGCACGCGTCCCACCAGCAGTGGAGCGTTTGTTCGGTGGGGTACAGGAAGTGAAAAGGGCCCATAAGGGCCGATAATAGCGATATTTGTAAAAAAAGCAATATTCTGTATAACGTTTTCTACTTCAGCCATCATCTCATTGCGTTGTGGTCATCAACATAAAATACTGTTCGACCGCTACAGCCCTAAAGCCCATATACGATAATGGGTATTCTATTTCAAAATCATTGGCATCAATATTATTCGACCGCTAAATCATCCTGACATCCAATGCATGGTGGTTGTTTACAGACACCACTTTAGCTCCGCACTCCACCGCGCGTATCAGACGGTGAGCTTAAAAATGGGCATTCTACGGAAGGCCAGCTAACGCATTTCACGAAGCAAGTTATTGTTTAGATGGAAAATTAACGCTCCTCCGGCTGGCTAGCTTTACCGAGCCCTACCATGTCATGCACGCGGTAGTGTGCGGAGCTAAACTAGTCATTTATGAACGCATATGAAACCAGAGCAATATCTAGCAGAATAAGAAGGATCTCGTTATCATAAAACTGCTCATGCGTTGCTGTTCTTCCTGGTTCTTCTTTTTTACTACATTCACCCCAACATGTATAATAGCGTAGCAGTTGCCGTAGCGTATGCTAGATTCGTTTGCTGCAGTGCAGTGGGGGGACATACAAAACGCTGAACTAGCAATTTGAGATCAGCTTCCCAAGGGCATGCAGAGATTCTAGAAGTAAAAGATCGTGAGAATCTGCAGCAAGACTCCTTTTCAGCTCAAATAGCAAAAATTTTCTCTTGAATGAATGGCCCTCCCTTAGCTTTACCAGCATTGATCGCGCGAATGTGACTTGATCAAATGAACAAGACAACATTAGACGCATACAATATCTCCATAATAGGCTTCGCAATTCAACTGAGATAGGTCGTGTACGCGTCCAGGAGCAGCACATTCTGTAAGAACACTGTTGCGATGTAGAGCGCCGTTACTTTCTTGGTATAAAAAACTGACCGCCTCGACGTGGCTTGAAGAACCGATATGTGTGGAAAATAGAAGATATCCGATCTATTGCTTGCCGCGTCAGTTTCCGATTGCCTCGTATGACTATCATGTCGGATAACTTGGTTGTATTTGGTGCTTTGATGAATTTAATGCTCTCATTGAATACAATGCTCTCCAGAAGATCATTTCCAACAATCCGCAATGCAGGTCCTTAATTTATTACTGATGAATGATTTATTATCGGTAGTTCAATCAAATATAAGACAAACCCGAACTTTACGCGATCAATTTGATAAAATGTTTCAACTACCGAGGGCATGGAACAGCAGAGACAGAAACTACTGCAAGCGGTACGCCATGCGACCGTTTACGGACTGCTTGATTTTCCCTCAACAGTCGTGCCGCGATGGCTAGAGCACAGACGAGTAGAGAGCGGAATGACCTAGGACTAAGCCTTGGAGAGGAGAGCGCAGTGGGGGTTCTTAGGGACGAGCTCGAGTAGCCCGTGGAACCCATGCGACGAAGGACAGAGACGCAGAATTGAGTTGGAGCTCAGGTTAAACGTCAAAAAGACTGTGTACTTCGACCACCGATTCGAGTGAGCCAGGCTCTATTAAGATCAATGGTACTGAGCTCACACGTACAACAACATTCAAGTATCTTGGATCAGCAATTGCGTCTGACGGCAGCCTGGTCTCTGAAACGAATTCTCGCGTGAATGCAGCCTGGTCGAAATGGCGCTCGATGACTGGCGTTCTCTGCGATAAGAACATACCAGAACGTCTCAAATCTAAGATCTATAGAACCGTCATCCGGCCGGTCGCGATTACGGTGCTGAGTGCTGGCCTGCGACCAAAGAAGTTGAAGCCCGTCTCAGTGTGATGGAGACAAAGATGCTGCGCTGGACAGCCGGAGTCACACGATTAGACCGCATTCGTAATGATGTCATCAGGAGCGATTCGGTGTAGCTCCGATTGTTGATAAAGATGCGCGAAGCCCGTCTTCGATGGTATGGTCATGTTCTTCGCGCGAATGATGACAGTGTCCGTAAGATCGGTCTCAACCTTGACGTGCCGGAAAGCGGCCTAGAGGACGCCCGAAGCAGCGATGGCTCGATACGTTGCACGAAGACTTGAAGTCGGTTAACATCCACCCCGATCAAGCATTTAATCGGGAAAAGTGGCGTCAACACATCAGAAAAGCGGACCCCGCCTACAAGCGGGACAGACGCTAAAGATGAGAAGAAGAATGACGGATTCTAAGCGTTACGGTAGGATTACAGGACAGGCGATGTTAGAGTCGACCCCAGATGAGACTTTGCATCCCAGCATGGACCAAAAAATGCAGTTTTGACGTAAATCAATCTACTTCATCAACTGTTTATCGACACTCTACTGTTGCTTGTAGAATGAGGGTTAACCGGAATGGGATGAAACACGCTGATTTTGTCAACTCTGTTTTCAGATGTGATTTGAAAATATGCACAGTCTACAGGCCGGTTCGCGGCAATTACAAAGGGTCTAGAGGGGCTAGAATGGGACGTGGTGGTGCTAACGTCAGTGGCGAAAGAAAGTGGGAAATTCTTGAACAGAACACAAGAAAGACCACCTTGTGTGGTCGTTCATTTTCGTCACGAACGGGTAAAAACGGGAATGAAGCAGACAGCGGATGTATGGACGAGTTTGCCGGAACGCGTCTTGTGGCTCCATGAGCACTCGAGTTGCTCTAGCTGTGCCGCTGCTGGCGACACAGCTCGTCCAAACCACCATTTAAAGGACGAATTCACGCTGAAAAAGGCAACCCATTTCAAATTAACTAGGGATGGTGAGTGGTACACGAAAGAAGGAAGAACCATGAGAAACGGCCCAGAACCCGAGAAATGGGACCCCTTCCTTGCCCGTTGATTTGAGCATTGATGCGACTCTCATCGCTGTGCCCTCTTCAACACTACGCTCTCTCTGCTATCTAATCACTCGCCACGTATAGACTGCGGCGAGTGATCAGATGATCGGTGGGCGGAGATCGCCAGACCCGCCAACTTTGAGGCATGATAGGTCGCCGAGGTCAAATTTTTCATGCGAATTGCGCATCAGTTCGCACCCTCAGGAGGTCCGTGGGTCCCTCAACTAGGTCATTTTCTTCTCTTCATTCTAATCGTGAAATCCTCCTTTAAAATAGTGAGGTTGGAACTTTCGTATAGCATGGCTTTTCAAGTGCTGAGGGGAGTGATGAGTACTGTCTTTTTTGATGTTTGAAAAAATCAATGAATGGTGTGCACGTTAAAACGCGAGACTTCATGTCCTTTACATTATTGCTGAGCTTTCAAGATGGTGTCGGGACACAGAGCTTATATGAGACTAGACAAGGGGTGACCAATGGGCAGTTGATTTAGGGTGGGGTACTAAAAAAATATAGGTCACCACTTGAGAATGTGCAGCTGTATAATCTTGGGAAAGCAGTTCCTTGTTGAACATATGATGTGTCAGGAAGCTTTGAGCATGCGCGGTGCAGTGGCATACCCTGCCTTAATGTGCGCCAGTCCTTCGACGCACTATGTTGCTGGGATTCGGGTTGAAAGTTCATGTGTTAGAAGGGGTGGGTTAAGAGGCTAGTATAGATCATCCTTACGAGAATTGCTGGCCTATGCGATATTACACGAATTCCACAGTACCCCGTGAGTGGACTGCCAACATAGTGGACCCTGCCGAGGTTGTCGGGGATTTGTGCCGCCGCGATCGGTCGGGGGGCTTGTTGATACGATGGTCGTGGAAGGATAGGCCGACGAGCCTCGGGGCTTTTGCATCGACTTCGGGGGGATAATATCCGGCGAGCCATCGGTTTGTTGCATCGATGCGGGCACATTCGATTACCTTCGGGGATATGTGGAGTGCTTGATACCTCATTGGGAAGTCACCAAGGGACGAATCCACGCGTTGGTGAGTTTCGTTAAGACCTTAGTATGGTCTGCCTGCTCTCTACGTCTGGCTCGACCACACGCCATGGAGGTGATGAAATTGCATAGGTGGCGTATTCTGAAGCGAATATTGAATACTATCTTCCTGCTGGCGGGTTAGTTTGCATGTGGTAGTTCATGAACGGTATATACATTAAAGTAGTGCCAGGGAAGACTACAGTGATGTTGGATAATCGGAAGGAGAGATTTTGTTTCCAAGACTTGGGGGGACATGTAGGCCTGACAGTTGGGTTCACATGTGTTACTCGATTGTCCTGCTTATTACATGACAGGGGGAAGTGCCAGTGTGGTGGCAAGTGGAACGTCTACAGTGCGAGGCGTCGGGGATCAAATCTGGGTGTGAGTCGGCTCCGGGCAACAAGCCCTTCCATATCTTAGGGTCCAGTCCATGGTACAGACTGGAGAGACAAAACATGACTGAAATCGGTGGTCCCTGCGAGTCATTGTATAGGCATCGACAAGTAAACGCGACTACAAATGAGCAAGGAAGTGAATGCGAGTGTCTGGATCCCAAAAAGAATTTGTCATGGCAGAATGAGAATGCTGTCGTTGTTTTCCTTTTATTTCAATTAAATATTGACATTATACGAAATATTCCATCCCTCCGGGGTCGGGAATTGGTTGTACCAGACTTGTCTGGGAGGATAAAAACACTGACTTGTACATCGGCTGGCCCCCGCAAGTCATTGTATAGGCCACATCGCATTCAAACGCCACTACGAATGTACAAATGGAAGTAGAATGCGTGCCGCATCCCAAAAAGGGATTGATCAACGGCAAATGCTTTATCGAAAAATCTTGATTCTATCTCACCCACAATCACTTGAGACCCATCGTTCACGATAAGAATGAAAAGAACAGAAAAATTGCATTTGTTTTGGTAAACAATTCGAAAAAGGACTGCTACGCGTTCAAATTCCCGCCGTACATCTGTCACAAACATGGCGACGGGAACAATTCCACTTCGGTCTAGGGATGCCTAAATTAGGCTCTTTTGAACCTTTAACTTAATGCTCTCACATCTCACACTTCTACTGTATCCTATTTTGCGATCGTTCTGCCTCTATTCTCCAAAATCGCACGCCTTGCCCCGATATTTTCAATGCGTCGCCTGATGCGTGGTCGTTACAGAGTTTTCAGAAAAAGATCATTTTGGCCATGCGACACCTTTGCCTCCGCGCGTGCGTAAAACATTGTACGTTCTCTGCACTGGTCACACTGACATGCTCATGTTGGGAAAGAATGCAAATGATTTTGATGTTATTCACAAAGTTTGGCCCAAAGTGCTCTAAACAATAGGGGATTGGGGTGATCTCTTCCATTACACAGCGTACGCACACGTTTTGAGCCCAACAGTAATCACGCAATCACCATTACCGTTTCAGTCTCCAACAAGAAAGAACCAATTCTTGGGTGGCTGGGTATTACAGTAAACGAAAAGGTATCAGCAATGCTCACAAGTTCCTTACAAAGCCCCTTTTTCTATAAACGCGTATGGTTTTAGAATAAATCACAGGCACAGAATTCTTAGTAAATTGCGTAGAGCACTGAGCCGAACGTCATGAAATTGTAGGACTGGTATGAGACATCATGCAATAACACATAGTTTGCAGTTGGTGCATTTGTGTCTTCGCCGTTTGGCACGGATCTCCTTCTCGCCAGTTTGCTTCTCGATGAAATTCCCATTGTAATTTTATGATAGCGGCTCATACTTTTAGGCGAGGTTTATTGGAGGAATGGTGCTGCTAGTTCCGTGAGCGGGAGATTTAGAAATAAGACCCCCCTCCCTCCAGTGGCCTCAAAGAAATTCGCTCAAGAAGTAGAGAAAAGCGAAAAAGTCAAAAAATGATCATCATTGATGAGTCCTTCCAAGCGAACAAACGAGAAACGGGGCAAAAAACGACAAAACTAGCCACTAAAAATGACAGCTATTCTTTATTTATTTCCTTCACAAGACTTACAAAATTTTTGTACTACACGAGTATGGTTCTCAATTTGCACATCCCCTTTTGCTTGGAAGAAGCCTTATAATCGCCTCAGCCAGCTGGGTGTTGATTCATCTTTGGCGCAGACCGTGTAGCAGCTTGATTTACTTTAAAAAATCAGAATGAGGGCATGGTACATCAGTACGACCTTCCCCTCCTCAGTCGGGTCACCTCCGCTTTGATGTTGATGGTGATAAACGAGGGGTGGGAGGGTCTTGGATGTACATCGATGCACAGAAAGGATTCAGTTGCAGCAAGTGTTCGAGGCAGTGGTTCGAACTTCGCTCGAAACCTTCGAAATCGACACGATGTAAAAGGTCCATGCCTCACTTGGATAATCTTTGACAACATGGGTAGGGTTAGATAGAGCTGGATTCGCTACTACCGGGCAGTATTGAAATTGATCTAAAAGCTTTACACTCGAAGAGATAGGGTCTCTCAAATTTGTTGTCGAGGGAGCGTCGAGGATGCTGATTTTTCAGTGCGAGTTTTTACCACTTGAAAGCAATATCTCTCTAATTTTGAGGCGCGTTGCCAGTGGATTTCGTTCTTTGATTTCGGATTTTTTGCGTTTCAACGCCCGCTTACCAATATTGGTCAGTACGCTGGTGTTTTCTGTTCCCCCACAAAACATGCTCTGCCCACGCGCTAGTACATTCCTGAATCAACTCAGGTGATTGCTGGTACGCGTTTACGATTTCCTGCAAACATGGATAATACAGACCTAACACACCGCGCCAGACATACTTAGCGGTTTTAACGGTAATAGGAATTTTCTAGGTCTTATTTAGAGGCAAATAAATGTATTACTTTATTGCTTGCTAACAGTCCGCTTACGCTATTCACTCGCAATCAGACTAATACCCACGCACTTTACCGCACGTTGACAGTAATCAATTCGGCATTACTATCCCATCCGCGCTTCTCGGTTCTGCAGACGAGCGACGGCTACAATCAGCATGCACGGCACGAAGCAACATCAGTGGAATCAGGGAAGCACACAACTCGTCACACTATGAAGAGCATTCTCATCGCGTACGCGTCCTTCCTTAGTGAAGTGCGCGAGCACCTGAATTCCCGCGTTTTACCGTGGCGCAAATCACCCATCGCTTTCATTTCTCAGTCCCGCTCTCGACAAGGCCATTTCGGTGAAAACGCGGGTTTTCAGTCTCCTATGGTCGTAGCTTCCTTCAAGACCGATTTCGTGTGAAACCTCGGAGTCAGAAAACTACGAGCTTGCGCACTTGAAGATTCACTCGAGCGTTTGTGGAAATCCAGTTCTCCAAAAAATTTCTTTTTGCTACGAGAAGTCCATACATCGTATACTACTGCGCTTTCATTTGTTCATCCGCTCCAAAACATCATAATAATAAACATGTCATAATATCCAGTCTTTTCTCACTGATAACTCGAATATGAAGTGTTCGGCACCAACAGTCCTTTGCCATTGTGCGGGCAGCGCCTGCACCGTGCTTCTGATCCTCCATGCGTTCCGAGTTCGTCATCATCGATTTTCGCTGCTGATCGCCGCGTATACGACCGCTACTACCTCATGTACCTCACGATCCATTTATGTATTACAATCGTTGGTAATTGTACTAACACACGGCTGACCCTGCTTGAGACTCAACAGAGAAAAACCAAATTTGGGAAGGAACAGACAAGGCTCTTTTGACAACCTGGAGTGGAATCTTGGATAAATGGGCGTAAATAAGTAGACGAGTCGAAAGATTTTTCCAAGGAGGGATAGAGTCAAAGCTAGTTGTCTGTTAAGCTAATTTTCTCAAGCTGAACCACCCACTTCGCAGGCTCAAAACTCAAACGTTTTTGCTAAGAGGAACTTTTCGCAGTGCAGGTGAATTTCCTTTGGTCAATAAACTATACATATTGTCAACAACATAAGGGAATTTGTGGAACATCCTAAAACTTGAAAAGCCAACGCTACACTGCCGCCGCGAAAGGTGCTGTGAATTCAATTAAGTTTACACTACTACTTCTCATATACAGCGTGGATAGATATACACACAGTTTTTTCTATCGGCACTCACGGGAGACCTACACTGCGTTTTTCATAAATATAGGTCCACCCTAATTTTTTGCTATTCCAAAGTTGCTGTGCATTTTTGGAAAATGCCGCTATTACCAATAGTTTCCCCATAACGAAAAACCTTGATACTTGATTTCTGGAGAAATCTCGATTCAGAATTATTAAAATATCTTCCTTAGAACGTATTTTCACCGTTTCGCAAATATGACTACACATCACTTGTCGAGAGATTTTACTATAACGAAAAAACGTCACGAATTTTCAATAATGGGATGACCCCCCAATAATCATAAGGAACACAATAATACGTTTTGAAATGCTGGTAGCCAAATTAGCTATTACAGTAGGATCGAAATTCGTCTGGGCGCCGATGATCGACCTTTTCAGCTTTTCGGCTGTTCCATTTTGCTTTACTTTGCTGTGGAACTTTATAACAATTAAGGCCCAATGATTCTCTATTGGAATCTAATTCAGATAACATGGTGGCCACCAGATAACTGCCACATTTTTCCTGCAATTCCATCTGGCGCGGAGGGACCGGCATGGACAGCCGCGTTATCGTGTGTGAAAATCAAGGATAGAGGGGATCCTTGTTGAAAAAATGGTAAGACTCGCTTCGAAAGAACTTCACGATACCCTGTGGAATCTTTGTGAACGGAAACAAAAGCGAGCTCTAGCTACTCAGTCGTTCAAAGGTGCCTCAAACCATAAGGGATTCACCGCCGAAATTACGTTACATTGAAACCATCTGCGATTTTCACGCGATCATCCTGTACCCTCTTTTTCTGCCATATCCACCTAAGAATAAACTTTTCCACGTCGATCTCAGACCACCTGTAGAACGAAACAAGGAGGTAGAGTCCAAGATCGCGAAGGGTCTTAACAGCCACACCATCGCTCATTAAGTTGAGCCCTTTTCCACGGAGAAATGGAGACTTGCGATCTTGTAGCGCTCAAATAATCTTGGAACGCTCTTCATCAATCCGTTGAAGATGTTATTGCTCTGCTGGCTTACTCACCACACGGTGGTTTTGCTCACGGAAGGCCGCATTTCAGTACGGACTTTGTTCGGACTCCTTGTATAATTCGAGAGAAGACACCCAATTCCTCCTAAATTTTGAAGGAAACGCAGTCTTTATTTACCTAAGCGACTCTTCTCTCCGCACTGACCAGGATTTTGCACATAGTCGCTTATGCAGTATGAGCCGGCCGACATGGGAGGAAATTCTGCTCCTCAGCTATCCCACTTCAGTAAGTGCTCTAGCTTGAGCTTGTTACTGGGAAGAGAGGCGAATAACACGAGGTATGGTAAACTCGATGTCGACTGAGCCCACATATTTCCCCGCTTCCCTGATTCCCTTCACGGATCGTGAGAAATGGAAACTTTTTATGAGTGGCCCGATATTCATGAAACGGTGAAAATTCGTTCTAAAAAAGTTAATTGGGTTACTTGAGGGGGGGGGGAATTTGTCAGAAAAACACTATGAAGGTTTTCCGTGATGAGGAATCTAACGGTGATAGCAGCATTTCCAAAAAATGCACAGCAACTTTGGGGTAGCAAAAATTTAGGGTGGACCTATAATTATGAAACGCAGTGTAGACTAGCTCCCTTGGTAATTTTTTGTGATGTACGAACCTTTCTACGCAACAAAATCTGTAAACAGCAGCGACCATACTATGAAAATGAAATTGTAATTAAAACCGCTTGGGGATTAGGGGAGCTTCCATATTATCACTACTGCGCTGCAATCGGTTACTTTGATCAGTTGGGGAACGAATCTCTTGAAATCGAGTTTGTACAGTTCTAAGCACATTGCGACCTGAACTTGCTTTAATATTATTAATGGAAAGTAATCTTCAGAACTCCACACTATTTCGAGCTGATAAAACTATGAGTGAACCACCTTCACGATTTCATTGAGACCCTTGAAAGAAACAAAATCTCAGAGCATTATGTTGGCTATTTGTGATAATCAAAGGGATTAGCTGAAGATTATTGTTTATGCTCGAAGAGAAAACATGAATATGTTGCAGATCGAGTAGTTGTCAATCCAATTGCTTCATTCATTTTGAAATGCCTCAGACAGCGTCCTCCTGGGAAAGGATAGAGAGGAGTCGTTTCTTCGACCTGTTCCGTAGAAGCCGTACGAAGGAAAAAGCGAGAGTTACAATCGGTTGCCGTTTGTGAACGCTAAAGAGTATGACGGTATTCGCTTCCTAACAGTCTCTCATTGAAATCAAATCCCATAATACGTGAGCTAATTTCGAAATGTGCTGGCATTGAGGAGGAGGTAGACGGTGCGATAGAGGTGTGACTGTGGCAGGAGGCACTGCTCACTGCTTCGAAGACGGACTTAGCACATGCAAACGAACTGCCAGCGCTCTGGCGCTAGGTTGTCATCTATAAGATCATTTCGCTTCCTGTGCTACTGAGAGGAGAGCTGCGCTGGCCACTGCTTTTTGTCTAACAGTGGTCTGTCCAGGGTGAAAATCGTGTCAGGATGTGGTCACATCAAGACAACTTCCCCCTTGAAATCAGGGTCTTGAAAAGACCCCCTAATTTGAATTGTATTGATACTTTGGTACTTTTCATCATATCACGCAATAATGCGAAGGAATGCAAGTATGAGGAAGTGACGAATCGTGCACATGGAGAAAAAATATTTACTTGAGTCATAAGCGCGCGAAGGGAGGATAAAATCTTGATCGTGTGCCGTCAAGGCCAGTAAAGTCTTCCATTTTTCCAGGGCCATTGAATGGGAGGAATCCTGTGCGATCCTACGATGGGATGACCGGAACAAACAAATGATAATAACGCTAACACTCAAACACAAATGAATACAGAGATCACAGCCATGTGCTGCGAGCAATGTGAGAGTCAGATTCAAAGAACGACGGTTAATTCGTCGGGTTGCGACGCGGTTTGTTCTTGAGTCAAATTTGCTGAAACCCCGCTCGAAACTATTGACATGATGAGAAGGTTCCATTCACCCATTTTATAACCTTTGAAGAAGTATGTGGTAGGTTTAGAAAGAGCTAGGTTTGCCACTACCAGGTAGTATCGAAATTGCTCTAAAGCCTTATACTAGGCGATCAAATTCTGTCGAGTCAGCGTCGAGGACGTTGGAATTTTCGTGCGAGTCTTTGTTTAATAAAAGGTAATATCTCTAATGTCGTAAGAGCTTAAAATAAGGAAGACAGCTTTGAAAAGCGGAAGGGTTTACAACGGTCTGTTCAGCTTTCTTCCACACTTTTAAATTAAGGGGATATTTGCGTCGAGTATCTATCGGGTGGGC
>MU873757.1:0-10413 GCA_036418205.1 Ostertagia ostertagi | reverse complement strand
TGGTTATTATGCGCTATTTGTAAACCAACTTTCATATCTACTTATATACAGTAGCGGTCAAAAGTCTTCGCCGAAATTGTTTTTCGACTGTAACTTTTTTTCCGCTGAATCAAATCAATTCAAATTTTAATATGTTTTAGAGATAGTCCTACTTCACTTAAACGGCATATTTGTTTCGGATTGAGAAAGAATTAAGAATGAAAAAAATCATTTCACTAGAAATTCTCGCGTATGAGCAAATTCCAAGTAGGTTTCAAATTACTCTAGCAAGCTTACAATTCAACAAAACAATCTTACGCATGATGAATAACTGGGCAGGTCCAATACTTTGTTAATGATCTTCTGGGTACGCTGAAATACTAACAAGGCCTAAGTAAGGAATCAGTCATTGAATGCAGTGTCTACAAGGGCAGCTTCCTCCACTTCTCTTGAAATTTGACGAGTTTCTCGCCCATATTTCCGGCTCTTATTTCCACCAAAGGTATCCCTACTCTTTCCCATAATGTTTCGATGGCGCTCGGGACATTGGTGTGAATTGTTCCCTTCGTTGAAAGCGCGCCATGCTGGCGAAGCCACTCCTTCACAGTAAAGGTGCGATGCTTTTCTTCGCACTAATGCTAGAAGGCGAGCTCAGTTTTGACCAACTGTCATACATGTGGATAAGAACTCCTTCTAGAACCCAACTGTATAGGCTGCCTTCACATGATTGCGAATACTGCGAAGTTAGTCGGCGGTGAAATGGTCGGGGGCGAACAGCTCCGCGGCTTCCGCACACTCGCGGGTCTGTAACGTATCCCATAGGGCTACAACGTCCTGCGGACCAACGAGAGTGAATTCAAGATGTTTGCCGGCGACTGAAATAGGAATGTGTGCGGTCCTGAGGAAAAACGTTTCGATCCAAGGAATTAACTGCCGTATGTAAAACTTGGCGGAGGCTCGCGTGTGGTAGTCCGTAAAAGAAGTTTTACAACTGCACAGGATTAGAGAAGTGGAGGATGCCGACGTATCAGATAGATTCTGGAAGGAGTTTCGTATTCGCTCGTATGAAACTGTACGTGACTGAGTTCGCCTTCTAGCTATAGAGCGACCAAAAGCATCGCACCTTCACTGTGAAGGATTGGTTTCGACAGCATGGCGCGCTTTCAACGAAGGGAACAATTCACACCAATGTCCCGAGCGCCATCGAAACATTATGGGAGAGACTAGGGATACCTTTGGTAGAAATAAGAGCCGGAAATATGGGCGAGAAACTCGTCAAAGTTCAAGAGAAGTGGAGGAAGCTGCCCTTGTAGACACTGCATTCAATGACTGATTCCTTACTTAGGCCTTGTTAGTATTTCAGCGTACCCAGAAGATCATTAACAAAGTATTGGACCTGCCCAGTGTTATTCATCATGCGTAAGATTGTTTTGTTGAATTGTAAGCTTGCTAGAGTAATTTGAAACCTACTTGGAATTTGCTCATACGCGAGAATTTCTAGTGAAATGATTTTTTCCATTCTTAATTCTTTCTCAATCCGAAACAAATATGCCGTTTAAGTGAAGTAGGACTATCTCTAAAACATATTAAAATTTGAATTGATTTGATTCAGCGGAAAAAAGTTACAGTCGAAAAACAATTTCGGCGAAGACTTTTGACCGCTACTGTATTCTTGGAGCAGATCAAGGCGTCATGTCTTCGGGAGCATTTTGCACAGGCCGATGGTGTATTGTTCGCCTGTGGGGCTTGGGGGGAGTCGTACTCGCGGTGGTAGGTAAAATAATGATGCTAGAGCATCACGCTCTCTTCCAAATAGGCTTTCAAATGAATCAGTGAATCAGAAGCGCGGCCGAGACGTGGCGCACACCATGGCAGGATGTCAGCGCATACGCATGCTTGAAGATAAACAAACCCTGAATTCAACTTCATTGATCTTCGAGAAGTTGCGAGCAGTTAAACCTGAAAAAAATACCCGCTTCTCGAGAGAATGACTCGAATGGTGCCCTTCCAAAGAAGAAGTAGAAAGGAGACAATTCTTTTAAACTATTAACTGAGAAAGTTTTCAGTAGACCTCTCGACACTCTTGACGCTATTGTCTATACTGTGTCCAGATTCCCCCCCCGAACCACCTCAACGACCGAAATTGAACACAGTTTATCGAATCGATCCCTACTTTTAACCGTTGAAAGTTGCCAGTTTTAAGAAAAACTAGCCCCAGCCTTACGTCAACCACGCCTTCTCGGATGCCATCCATCTCGAAAAAAAGTGGCAAATGGCGATAATTTCCTGAACATAACTCTCTTGAGATTTCTTGGGAACGTTTGGGTACTTTTTAGAAAGCTTGAATCCTGTAGTTTCTCATACCGTGTTCAGCTTCCCAAATGAATGACTTTGAAGGAAGTTATGATCGTTTAAAGGTTGAAAAGTCGCATTTGCACAGAAAAAAGTAACAACGTGCTAAATTTTTATTAAATTAACTTTCGAAGAATTTTTAGCCATGGTTGGAGAGAGAATAATTTATTTTAAATCAAAAAACTCGGCGCAAAGCTTGAATATGAAGGAAGTTATGACCCTAGAAAGAGGGAGGTAAAATTTGTAATGCAATCCTATTTGATGCTTCATAACTTAATCATTTTGAACTGCTTGAGAACAAGTCTCTTTTGCAACCTGTAAATCTCCTTCTCCCCCTGTTCGGACAGCCGACCAGAAACGTCCATGTATGAGTCGTTTAGTCCTTTTTTGATGTGCTCCGAGAAGAACTCTATCTGTAGTTTGGGAAGTTAGATGTGTGTTCATATCATGAATATTCTTGAAAGGGTACTGCCATTGGCAACAAATAAGCTCAAATATCGTCAAAGCCCTTTTATGTGGGACTGATATACTACGGTCCAGACGACGGATGACTCAAGGCGAGCATGGTACCAGTCCGTGTTCTAAAATTTTCTTCGCGGGTCTACCCATCAAAAGGTATTGCTACACGACCTCAACCAGTAAACCTTGTTTTAAAAGAAGCTTGCGTCCGAACACCAAATGAAAACTTCAAAACAGTGAATGGCAAGTCTCAGCCGAAATTTCACAGGAAGCCCTCTGTGCCGACATCGAAGCGTACTCAGGGCTTCTACAAAACGTGATGTGTGCTTGATGAAAACGTAGGGAACGACCTTGTACTCCGTTCTTGCTAATCGTAAGTAAGGTAAACGCTAGTAGAATTTCGTTGTTTTTTTCAGTCTCAGCTGCGCTTTCTCTACCACACTAACTTTGTTACACACTTATGGAGCACCATGCATGGTGAGCACAGCGGCATGTGTAGGAAAAGTGCTCTGAGGAGGTCCACACGGTGTGTGAGGTGGCTGTCATAATTATGCTTGGGGTTTGCTCTCCACATCTCATAGGGGTGACCGTCAATTATCTCACCGTTGCGAGAACAACGTACACCCACCTCCTTTGACCGGTCAACAGATGATGACAATGATATAGTCAAAGTAAAGTCGCTACATCGAATGGCTACATTGATACGGCGTGCTTCCTGGATCAAGAAACTTCCTTCTTTTATCTTCTACGCGCTTACTGCTTTCCCTACGAGAGGTTTTGTCCAGCCTAATAGAAAGTCATAGAGAAAACGAATATAAAATATGTATATATCAAAAAAACTGACGCGTGCTGTAACAAATGAAGGCGGCAAAAGCAAATTGGTACACTCCACAAATGACGAGGAGTCGGAAGTAGCGCGCCAATTTGACCATGGTGGCAGTAAAATCAGGTTAAGACGTTGCGCTATAACTGGTAAATCAGAGAAAAAGTGAGAACGATTAGATACTTTGTATTGCATTTCAGGAGAATCAGAGAATCGCGGAAGGAGAACTGAAGAAACAACGAAGATGACTAGGTATATGTATTACTAGATACTTGAACGAATATCCAAGCAACTATTCTATCTTACACCCATTTTCATATAGCGAATTGCAACTCGATGCGGCCACCAACTTTATACCGCCGATTCTTCAATATTCTCAATCACTCGCCACTTTAGCGCTAGGCTTGAACAACGCTGAGTACTACCGGATGGTACCTTAACACGTTGACGACATCGCGCGTTTTGTGCTTTTGCACCGCGTGGGACAAGAGCGATTTTGCGAGCGCCGCCGCACACCAAATCCATGGATTTTGAGTTGTAAATACGCAATACTTAGATGCGATGAAATGTTTTCAATGATGTTCGATCTGTCTAGCTTATCAGGAGTTACAGTAATGGAAGTTTGACCGAAATGACGTGTTAAGGCCATGAAAAGGAAATTTTACTTAATTTCCCTTTAGTGGTTCCAAAATTAATTTGGACGTGGTTGTTTCAGTAAAAACACATTCCATACGAATAGGTTTGTATTCACTTCTTATTCCTTTTTATCAACATGTCTACGTTATTGAAAAGAAAACGAGGAATGAATTGAACAGACAAGCGTCTGCTGTTACCGGGCGTCTCAACGGGCCTGTCGCAGAGAAGACGTATGGACCATTATGGGATCGGTAGAGGTCGTTGTAGAATGCAGCTGTAATGGCCGCAGCTTCTTGTAAAGTTGTCGTCAGGGCACCATCAGGACACCGGAGTTGGTTTATTTGTCGACGTTCATACGTTAATTCGTGTCGAGCACGCCTTATCTTCAATTTGTCTATTGCATTTTGCATGACACGGTCGTTGTACTTGCGAAGATCGTCGGTAAGTGACCATCTAACTTGTTTGCACAACAATGAGTAGATAACAAAACTTATTGATCCATTTGCGAATCCAAACTTTTGCTTTCTTCTTTCTGCCATTAGCGCCATTGTTCTAGCAGAGATTCGTTCCACTCGTTGCTGTGGTATTTGTGCTAAAGCCATACAATTATTTGCTGCCTCCACGAAGCTGGGGATGTCGAAGCCGCCCGCCGGACGAGGCTGTGCTGCCATTGCAGCCTGCAGCTTAAGCTTGTCAAAAAGTGGAGGTAATGGTCTTGACTTCTGCTTAAAATAGGCAGGCTTCATACACATCGCCAGAGTAATTCGCACCATGCGGTGGTCACTCCCAATATTGCATCCAGAAAGTGTTGAAACGTCACGAACATACTTCAGATTCTTGCACAGAACATGGTCTATTTCATTGCGAGTGTTCCCATTTGGACTTCTCCACGTCCACTTTCGTCCGAATCTTTTCTTGAAAAACGTGTTGGCCACAATTAGATTATGTGCAGCACAGAATGAAAGTAAAGCGACACCTCGTTCATTTCGGTCACCTGTTCCAAAAGGCCCACACGTAGACTCTTTGTTTCTTGAACGTCCAATAATTGCATTGAAATCTCCGCAAATGAGCTCTGCTGTACTTCTCGTCGCTAGCCATGCAGCTTCTACTTCATCCAAGAATTGTTCGAACTCATCGTCTGGTGCCGCAGAAGTCGGGGCGTGTACTTGAATGATGCTGAGGCGTCTCCTTTTTATAAGGAATTCGGCTTGGATCACACGTTCGCTGATGTAACGGATGCCAACTAGCCTTTTGTTCATCTGTAAGGACATATACAGCCCTACACCAGCATACGTCGGGACATTGTCGCTTCGTCCACTGTTATAAAGTACAAAACCAGATCCAAGATGAGTGCACTCACGGTTCGGTCTTCGAGTTTCAGCCAGTCCAAGTACAGAAAACTTCACGTTCTTGACATTGGCTTCGAAATCCGCGAGTCGTTGTTGAGAACATATGCCTCGGACATTGACGGTGGCTATCTTCATATAGGTTCTTGCACGGGAATCGCTACTGCCGGCTGGGTTTGACGGCGAAGTCATCGTTGGCAGGAAACCAACCGTCTGCGGGGGAGGTAGACGATGGAATCCGTAAGGTCTGGAAAACCTCTGCCAAACTAAAGAATATTTGGCCTTTCTGTGAGCCATGTGGTTTTTAAGTATGCTAATGTATGACCTATAGAATGAGTACAAAGACCTTAGGAATAAGTCGCACAAGCGCAAGAAAAAGGGATGACTTGGGTGGGACGCGTTACCGCGTCACAATGTCCCACGAGGTGCGCAAAGTGGGACGCGTTACCGCGTCAGTCGTCAACGTGTTAACACGATCTCATCCTTTCAACATGTTCTTACATATCCCTCACAGAGTGTTCGTTTCCTGACTGCCACGTCGGTCACGTACCATATCCCAAGCTCGCATGAACGGAATTGTCGCATAACTTCCAGTCCTCAAACCTTGGCCAGTCACTTTATTTACCATTTTCACCAATATTTCACATGTCGAACTACAAGGGCTTAAGGTTTCTAATGGTTTGCGAATCGAGCGATTCGTTAAGGGAAGCCCGCCACTTTCAAACAGTGTCACGTGACAGTGGACGCTGTTTGAAAGTGGCGGGCTTCCTTTAAACGTTGGGTCCCGCCACTATTGAGTCGCTGGTACCTAGTTCGACTCGCTGGTACATCGTTCGACTCGCTGGCGCAAAGTTCGATTCGCTGGTGCAACGTTCGATTCGCTGGCGCAACGCTCGGATCAGCGATTCGCTAGCGAATCGCTCGATTCGCAAACTATGACATCGGCCTAAAGAGGTGTGGCGAAGCTACAGTAGGAGCGGACTAAGGAGCCAGAATCAAGCATGAACGGCGGAAACCATCAGTGGAGCCTGTCCTGCAGTAGAAGTGGGTGCGCCTGTCTGCGGTGGATGGGAAACATATATGATTTCCATGATGACGGTCGAAACTGCTGGTCAGCTTAAAGTGAGGGATTACGATAAGGGTTTGTGTGCAGGATGGAGCTACACTGCATTTCAAAAAATTACGGCGCTCCTGAAAAGTGGTGTTCTGAGTAAGGGTGGAATTTGCGGCTGTCCCTAATTTTTTTTTGCAAAGCGTGCACTGAGTTAACAGACTACTTAGTTTCAGAAAACTATATTGTCTACGAATATTTTTACACGAAAATTCGGAAATTCCCAATTTTCATAAGTATTGTACAAAACACCCTAGGCAAGAGGAGCCTGACAGGGAAACTTCTTCTCTCAAGCGCAACTGCGATCCGGTGGCGATGCACGGAGAAAGAAGCTCATTTCTTCGTTATGCAGATCTTGGCTTAGGCTTCATGCCTAGAAAGGTTCATCTAAGCTTCATGCCTAGGAACAATCCCGTGCAGAGGTCAAATGCTTCGTAGCTGCTTAGCAGCTCTCGCACAAAACTCAACTCTGAGTATCATGCGAGAGTCCTTGGTGAAAGCCCTTGACTGCGCGAGCTCCATGGAACAGCTCATCGCAAAATGGCTTCAAGAAACTGAGAGCGGAATGGGATTCAACAGATGGTATCACGGGTTAGGGAGTCAGTTTCTATGGTAACTAGTCAATGCTTTTTGAGTTTGGTTGACTTTTTCTGTAATAATAAGCTTAGGTGACGGGCTGGATGGATATTACGGTTCGAGGAGGATGCCAGAAATGATCCACTGTTCTTGAGGCGGAAGAACTCCGGTGGCGGATGATATAGGATTGGACCCGCTTTGCGCAGTCTTACGCTACTGTGTCAACGGTCGTCGATCGGCCATTTCCCTAAATATTAATAGAGTTTCAAATAATCGGGTTAGCTTAACCCTCAGGCATCCAAAGCTGTGAAGATGTTTTTGTGCAAGTTCTACACCTGAAGTAAATTTGCATGTTCCTCGTAGTGGCGATCTGACAAGCGAAGTGCCAAAGTACTATTTCCTGTAAACCTTCAACTTGGGCGGAGTTTGTGGGGTGGATAGGATCGTATACACCACCTCCCGTAGAAAATCTACCACTGTTACTGAGATAGCGTTGTCATCTTAAATCACCTGGCAGGAATCTGGAAAATTTCGTAGCTAAAAAAACCTTGCTGTAGTTGTCATCATAAATAAACATTTAGGTCTGGCGAAACACATAAGGCAAACAAAAACTGGTGACATTTTCTTGTAATGTACGTAATTGTAATTTGGGCCTATAGCAACGTTGCAACAATAAGCCTATGAGGGAGCAGAAACTTCGGGAAAAATGAAAATCGTCTAGGCACCCTGGAATCTTCCCTAGCCCTGAGGCTTTGTCCCGTTTTAACAGAAAGGAGAGGTTCTACGCGATTATAAATGCATTGCCACGACAATGCCTTCACATCTTGCACTAGCGCCGTAATTTTGTATTTATCAAGAAACAGACTGCGTAATCACGAAAACAGGAAATTCATGAACTGCAAACAAGGTTGTAGCATGGTTTCATGGAGCAACTTTGAAGAAATTGAGTTTCTAAAAGTTTGCGGGAATATCTGGTTAATGTATAAAAAGGGAACTTCCCTTTCATGTGGAAATTTGAGTCGAATTACCTAGGAAAGAAGAAGTGTGCGAAAAAAGTTAAAATAAATGGACGGAAATATAGCAGGGACTGTCTAAACTTTGCAAATTTCTAGCGTTCGACTGTGGGAGTCGCGAGCAAAGCTTACTAACTCCACTATGTACATGGAGGAAGCCATTCATGCACAGAGAAGAGGCAATCCGTTCTACCTCCTGCACAGAAAGCGTAGGCTGAGATATAATTTTGGCAGCACTTTCAACAATTACTGTCTGGTAAGTGAAAGTTCTTTTCACAAATTCGGCATCGAATTACAATTTGTTTCAGCAAGCCGTTCGTCCTCAAGGATGGCTGCCATCGCTAGCGAGAGTCATGGAGATGAAAATCGGGACACAAGCATGGATTAGAGCTTCTGTGCTTCTAACCTTCAACCTCAAGGTAACACTAATCAGGCATAAGGTTGCATGAGCGAGGTAATAGAAGCAACCCCCTTTACAATGGGGGGGGGAGGGAGCATGCTCCGAAATGGGCATCACCGGCAGCGAAAAATTTGAATTCGATTCGAGAACTGGCGAGAGACTCAGGAAGGTGTGCATCGAGTTACCAAGAGGGATTAGCGAACCTCTAGTGGTGGGCGGAGCGTTCTGTAGACAATTGATTGTTATCATAAGCTTCACAACTGCTTATAGGGAAGTCTACAAAGCAGAAAAATGGTGCAGAGAAGCATTGTTTCATGCGCTTCTAGCACATTTAAAGTGCGTGGAGGCTCGCCTTCACTGGGCGGAGCGTGCTGAGTGGGGGCAGTTTTCTCAAGACCATTACAATTTGGTTTCATTTAGTCCCAGAGAAGGGGAAAAGTGAACCGAGATGATCAAAGAACCTCAGCTAATGTCGGTGTGAGGGGCGGTGATCAAAATGGACGATGTTTGCCACGAAACCATGCTGCGGTCTCAAGACTACCCAAAAGCCGGAAAGTGCATATGACAGTGGCGATGGGAGGAAGATCAAGTGCTACTGGTGCATGTATCAAGTGGGCGGAGTGAAAATTCTGGTTTCGCGAGATGGTTCGAAAATTATCCAGAAACCGAAAAAGCGACTAGAGGCTAGCGAAGGAGCAGGATTCGAACCCACATGGTGGGCGGAAGTGTGCAGAGCCGGAGTTGACATTTTGTTATCGTGCTCAATATCCCTGGGTCAATGCGTGGCGCGCGCTAGAGTGCGGAGCCTAAACTGGTAAATAAATGACCTCGAATGTTTAAAAATTCTATTTAGATCGGTTCTTGATAATTTTTTTTACCTTGTCATGCTTCGCAGCAAGTATTGGCAATATAATATAAGGTTGTTTCATAAGTATGCTGGGTTGTGAACAAAACTTTCGTTCCAAGCGGGAGTAGAACCCGCACCTATCGCTTTCCGGGCTGCATTTCATCACAACTCAGCTTCTGATGCTATACGTACCATCGCTTGTCAGCAGTATCGTGATTTTCCTTCACAATAACTATAATTACAATTTGATTATCAGTGAACTAACGATTGCAGTTTGTCGTTTGTCTGGCACAATCTCTGTCTGTTTCGTTCTTTGCTGGAGGAGGTACTAAACTGCAAGTATTATGCTGGCTATTGCCCTTCGTTGAGCTGTCTGCTTCAGCTATTCTGGCCTTCATGACGACAATACACCAGGAGCAAGATAAGTCGAGTCCGTTACTATTCTTATATGCCTACAACTATTTATAAGAAACCCTTAACACTGCAGAAATCCCATTATTATGCATTACAAGTAGCGCTAGAAGATTTGTAAGGATTCCGATCACCGCTAGGAAAGGGGGGGGGGGGGTAGGTGATGAGAGAGCGCTTTCCCAACGGTTCTCAGCTTGTTGTACCTCTTCAGCAACTCGAAAGGTTGTTTCATAAGTATGCTGGGTTGTGAACAAAACTTTTGTCCCAGGCGGGAGTAGAACCCGCACCAGGCAACGCTCCACTACTTACGCTTTAAGGCTGCTTTCATAGTTCGCATCGGTGCGGTCGGTGCGGTCGGTGCCGACGGCGCCGACGGCGCCGACCGCACCGACAGTGTGAAGAGCGTCAATACGCGCTCTGGCGCATGACGCGTACGTTGGGCGCAGATGGCGCGCTCCGA
>MU873756.1:3972-14400 GCA_036418205.1 Ostertagia ostertagi | reverse complement strand
TTGTGAGTTGAGCTCGGCCCATACTCAGATAGACTTGCAGGAGAAACCTCCGAGTTACGGGCCGCAGCAGTGTCGGCAGCATATGCTGCCGGCACGCCCACTAGTCTATGACTGGCTGGCTCGTGTCTGCACACAGTAACCCGTGTGGTGGTAGCCAATCACGGACGAGTGGGCGTGTCGGCAGCATATGCTGCCGACACTGCTGCGGCCCGTAACTTGGAGGTTTCTCCTGCAAGTATACCTGAGTAGTTTACACACCATGTCTTGGGTTTAGAAAAATGTCCTATACAATACCATAAATCCCCTGGTTGAGTGTACGGGAAAGGAGGTAGAGGTAGCACGACCGAATTACTTCCTAACAAGGTACCGTTGATCCCAGAAAGCATGCTGCCTGAAGAGTTGCTTTAATCATACCCGGGACTGCCATTTGTTTCCGCTCCCTCTTCCCAGTTGCGCCATAATTCATAGA
Source organism: Ostertagia ostertagi (assembly GCA_036418205.1). Classification (NCBI taxonomy): domain Eukaryota; kingdom Metazoa; phylum Nematoda; class Chromadorea; order Rhabditida; family Trichostrongylidae; genus Ostertagia; species Ostertagia ostertagi. The sequence continues at coordinate 13,931 of MU873756.1, read as the reverse complement.
TGTTCCAAACGATGAATGTTAAAAACAAGGTCCAGTTTGAGGGGCATTGCTTACAAACTACGCTACCGAAGTTGCTTCCCGAGTAACGTATCGTTGATCGATTCAAATATGGCATAGGAACCTCAACGATCCCAGCAAAATGTTCCAGAGGTTTTAAAATTTTACTTAAGTGCTTCGTACTTGATTTGTAATGCTGGAAGTCCGTTTGGTCCTGGAGGAAGAGTGAGAGTGATGTCTTGCGTACTGTACACACAACGAACGCTCATCGCTGAGAAGCCTTCGACAAGAAGACCATCAACGGGGCTTATGATCAGCTTCATACTGTACTCGCCAGACGTCTGTAATCAGAAATTGTCAAATTGAGCTGTAAAATGATTTGAGTTTGACAATAGAATGAACAAGTTTTAACAGAAGCTGGTTCTGCTCATCTGCTGGATCACGTTCTTCAGGAACATATCTCAATTTTCTTGCCAAGCAGAAGCGGCAATCTAGGCCAACAACGGAATGATAGAAAGAGATCTTTGGGCGGCGGGTGAGTGATCGAAGAGCATTGATCAACAGCCCCCCCCCACTCACTCATAAATTCTTGTATATCTCTCAAAAATTTTAAATGATCATATATTGGGTTGTCTCGTGAGCTGAGCACCTTTTATGTCATCAAATTTTCAGACGAGTAACATCAATATCAAGCTACATGAAGAATATTTTCTATCAGTAGTAAATTTAGAGTATCTTCTCGATTATTTGCGACTTCTGCCACCTCTCTATTGAAATTTTGCTTTCTATTTTTTAAAAACTATCTGTCCCCAAAGAAAGGATAACTTTAACCTCGTATACAAGGATAACTTCAACCACCATTACCCTAAGCTACGGACCTGTCTTAAATACAGGATGTTCCAAAAAAGTTATTCGGCGAAAGTACTCGACTATTTTCACTTCGTTTGCTAATGATTAATTTTGCAGGGAGGTTTTCTTGTAATGTGTTTCATTGACGGGAAGAATCCCCTGCTACTCTCAGGGTAGCGAAAGATTTTTTTAGTGCGACCCACGATCATTCGCATGCACGAGGCAGATTCCACTGAAAATGACAACGACAAAAATTTTGCAGTTCCCATGAGGGCCTATACGGAAAATTATCAAACGATGCTAGGAAACAGTGTCCACCATGTATAGGCGAGGAGAGGGAAAATTCTTAGCCCTTCTGCAAAAGATGACTGAAACTTCTGTCTCAGTTGGCCGCAACCCACGAGGCTCTGTCGAAAGAATACCAAAGAAGCTGGGTAACGAAGTCGTTGATAGGGCTAATAGTCAATAATGAACTTCAAGCCGCAGCTATGCAGAAGTGACATCTCATCTCCGACAACAACAAGGAGAAGAGGGACGAAAAATGCAGAAGGTTGGCCCCGTATCAGTGGAGACACGCACTCCTTTATCCTTTTTTTGAAGGGAAGTTTTCACAGCTGAGCGGACCAGTAACCAGAACGATTGCATTCAGGCCAGAAATGTCGAGATTGCTATTCAATGAGGAAAGACTGCTTGCAACAAACCCGAACACCTGAGACAAACGTAGTGAAGGCTCGGTCCAAGTACCACCGTGGAAATAACTCGAGGTGTTTTAAGCAGAAAAATGTTTTGGCCTACAGAGCCAAGTTAATCCAAGAGTGGTGCCGGTTCAGCTAGCCGACTGTGCTAGAATCAAGACTGACCATTATTTTCACCAGGTCCGCACCAACCTCACTTGAGTGAAAGGTCTGTCGAGTTCTTCACTACACTTTTCAGTCACTGGAAGCAGTACAAAAGGAAGCCTTGGGAGAGGAATAGCTACGTATAACGTGCGCGATGACCAAGGAGCGACTTCGAGCCTTCGTCGCAGTGGATATCACCTCAAAATCTGGCTGTTCCACATTGTTGTACGTGACGCAAGGAAACATATGTATAGATCCACTCACCATTCTCCGTTTGAAAGCTTAAAATGTATTGCTTTGTATAGGCGCAAATAATTTTGGAACACCGAAAATTTGACATCCAAGCACATTTCGCTTAATAATTAAGTACATAAGTTGAACACATTGAGACCAGTTTGACTTTTCTAAAGGCTCCAAAGAAGGCGATAACGGGAACCTCAGCCGAATAAAGTGTTATTAACAATCTCGTTCGCAAGCAGAATTGTTCTATCATTTATACTGAAGAAATGCCGAGATTCATAGAGAGTCGAACGTGGACATTAAATTAGTCGCTTTTATTAAACAACTACGACTTAATTAAAACTCAATGCTTAAGTATTTTTATTATTGTAAGCGTACAACAGCACTGGAAAACACTGACCTCATTCGCTCTGAGACCACATTCCGTACTGTTGAACAGGGGCAAACGAATGAGCATCCTTTTCTCACCTTGACCTCGCCATCTGAAAAAATCGTTTACCTAGGTTATTAGCCACCAATGAACGAGATCCAATCATAAGCGCTAACGTGAAGGCGTACAGCTGACGTGAATACGGTTTGAAACAGTGAGGCCGTGGTGATCAAAGGAAGAGGGATAAAGCTTTGGCATTAACTGGTTCCCTTTTGAGACGCACCACACATGCCAACCATTGAGGGTCATAGTGGGACTTAAAGGCAGCGATTACGATAAGAGGAAGCGCATCGGGAAGCATGTGCACCACACGAAGCAGTTACTTGGCTGCCAAGTGTGGCGCTTCCACGACGAAAGGTGCGCTGGTTGCTGAGCAGGACTTCGAAAGCACTCCGCCCCCAAAAGCGATCCGCCCACTAGTTTACTTGGTGATTTGGACGAGCTGCGTTGCCAGCAGCGGCACAACTGGAGCAACTCGATTGGAGCGTGGTTTGGCATGGTGTACCAAACGCCTTGCGGTGAACTCGTTCATACGTCCGACTTCTGAGCTGTTACCTGTTCATAAGTGGAAGCCTACGGCCGAAAAAGAGGTCCCGTTTTGCGTTTTCTTGACGGATTTCTCCGCTTTTTTCGCCACTGGCGTACCACTGAGCACCACCTCGTCTTTCTGAACCCTCTACAAATTTACGGTGACCGCCTACCTTTGAGTACGCTTCGGCCTATGCAGTGACTTGGGAAACTAGCCGATGTGGTGCCGGTGTTTTCTTCTTCACACACCACATAAACCCAACTCAATCATGTTGCTGAAACGACTCACCGAATTCACGGCCCTCAGAGCTCTAGCGTTCCGAACAACTAGACTTTGTGAATCCGTTTCTTATTGGCAGAGATTCGTAGGCCCACTGGTTTTCATTTTAATTGAAAGTTTTTTTTTGTTTGGGCCGACGACTACAATTAGTTTGAACTGCGGCAGTCCCAACCATTAGGACTTTCAAGAAAATCTGATAGCAGTGGAAATCAAAGTACTGCACGAAGAATGGTGCAGGAAACTCTCCCCAGCAGGACCAGTGCAGTTGTGAAACTAGCCATCGAAAATCTTTGATGAGCACTAATGGCCTTTCAAGTGAACGACCCGATGCGTGTTCAATGGAACACTCACATAGTCAGTTTGACGTACCTGCGAATAATGAGCTATGAACTGACCTGCCACCCTTCATCTCGACATCTTTCGCAGTGGAAAACACACCGAAATTCTTGGCGACAAGATAAAGAACACATCCATTGAAGATCTGAGCAGGCAGACACTTCGATCTGAAAAATGATTCGATTCGTTCCATTTTCTTAGTTTTGCTCACAGTCAGGCTAAACACAATGGATATCCTTACCTTGTAGTAAGGAATCGGCGAAAACGTAGGATGAGATCTGAAAAATCTGCAATTGTCGGTGGAGGAAAATGGTGACGGCAACTGTATTAAATGCTATCTCTGTTAGAGAGAAAAAAATAAGCCTAAAAAATCAATATCCAGTTTCGAGAAAAAAAAAGCAAAGCCTTGAAATCTAGTGACAACCTGAAGTTGGTTGAGTCCGGCAACATTCACATTACGCCACACGTCTGTGCATTACGCTTGGAAATCGAAGATTCCATGAGAGTTCAATAATAAACAAAAATCGTGTTGAGCCACTAGTAACATGTATTTTTGTCTGAAATGTTGCTTATGAGACATATAGCATTACATTCAATTATAAAGGGCAAAAGGGAGCTTCGTTCGTCCATCTGCTGCTGAAGTCGTCTCCCAATCTCGCAGTCAATTGCAGAAGTGCATTGGACACGATCTGGCTGTAGGCCATCGCTAGGAGGGCAACCCCAACTTGCGTCAGTGTTTCAACTTCCTCAGAGCCTTTTCACCAACCGCTGAGGTGTGGATGGTACGATTAGGATTCGATAAATCGGTCGTGATCGTGTAACCAAATCCTCTACCATACCAATTTCTCATTATATTTGATCAAATTTAGCCAGTAGAAGTCATGGATCTTTTTTCTATTCGTAGTTTTCGAGAAGTATTGCGGGACTTAACCGGGTGGGTTACATGCTTAGAACTTCGAACCGACTTTAGGTCCTGAAGACGAGGAATTGTTCGAAACGTCGACCAAATAAGTTCCATCTTAAGAATCCGTAAGGCAGAACAACGTCAAACGTCGTATTCTGTACTTCTCATCACAGCAGTAGAGAATTGAATGCGATTTTGCCTGCACAGTGACTTGTGGGGGCTGAGCAATGGGTAGTTGGGCGCTATTGCAAGATAAGGAGGCATATTGGTAACAATGCATTTCCGTGAAACATGTCCTTTTCGTCAAAACGGGGTCACGCCTTAGGAGGGAGAAGCGAATCTACGACGTGATCATTTTATTTTACTTGGAGTTCTTGCCATCTGCTTGACTAAGTCCTAGAGGATGCTTCCGTATATTGCGATAGCGCCGGCAATCGCTTTCCTCTGATGAATTATACACCAATGTAGCCTAGTGGTGGCAGAATCAGTGGACATTAGAGCCAGAAGAGTGCTTACGGTATGCGATAATATTCGCCATTACACCACCCCTCTCATCTGTTACATTTGTCATTCTTAAAAACTCAAAAATTCACAGACGTCAAGTGACGCTACGTGAAAAGTGCATCGCCAGTCAACTGCATTTTCAGAGCAGATCAGTGTCAGCTGATGGTATAATTTAAAGTATGATGTTATGACCTGTACGTGCTATGAACTCAAAGTGACTCAAATAATTCATGTCTTAAGAGATAAACATGATCGATGACAGACATTCGGACACGAGCATGTGTTGCGGTTTCAAGTCATTTGAGCTTCGTCATCTCTTCAGATCGGCTTGTTGTTTCCTTGCTCTATTTTTTACCCTCATCTCTCATATCTCTTATCTTCTTTTTATCTTCATTTATTTCTCAAACGTTCGCAAATCAACTATAATTTCGCTATTTCTTCATTTATAAGTCTCTGTTACTAGCTACCACTACCAGTTTCCTCCTGCTTTTTTCCTTTGTTCTTGTCGATCCCCTTGGATCTATTGTAACTGTAAAACAGAAGCTCGCAAAGATCAAGGAAAAAGCATTTGCCGTTGATCAATCCTTTTTGGGATGCGGCACGCATTCTACTTCCATTTGTACATTCGTAGTGGCGTTTGAATGCGATGTGGCCTATACAATGACTTGCGGGGCCAGCGAGATGTCAAGTCAGTGTTTTTATCCTCCCAGACAAGTGTGGGCTACACCATTTTAACCGATGGAAGGCTTAGCGGTTGGCCCGGCGCGAATCAGACCAGGATTCACCGGACCGCTCGCTGGTTAAGCTTGTGCCACTTGCCACTACGCACTTCGCCTGTGACTTTGATCTACTTTTTCTGTAAATGTGATGCCTTTCTATTAAAGGTGTCAGTGAGTAGAGTAACCCGCAACCTTTGCGTTTATAAGAGTCCGCTCTCCTAATTCAAATTGACTCCCACACCCTCTGGATTTGAAAACGCTGCACTTGTCAAGGTGATGAAAACGATCACGCTTAGCCTCGCGGGGGTTCAGTAAAGAATGGCTCTCAAACACTAATTGAAGAATACTCCGCAGATAACTGCGAAGTGACTCTATATTAAAGGGAGACGGCCCAAGGAAAAAATGGCTAAAAACACCACCAACATGGCGCACTAGACACTTAGCAGGGCGAGGATACCAGGTCGAAGTAGCCATTTGTAACGAAATTTATACCACTACTTTGGAGCGCTTGATTCGATTGGACGGGCAAGAGGTCATGAGATCGACTTTCTGGGGCGAGTTCTTCAACTGCTTTCTTTAAAACATTGCTTTCAAAGGTTCTAATTACATTGCTAAACATTCAAACGCAGCCTATTACCTTATTTATGCCTTGTTTAAAAAGGGCAGTCAAACTGGAATCGTCTCAAATCTATACAAATATATTATGTTTATGAATTTGTGTAATAAATGAGAATTTTTCAAATATTATTATGAATGATTTGTTTCCTCAATTAACTGCGTTTTACCTGATTAACGGAGAGGTTTCGAGTGGTGTTGTGACCTCTAAGCCGTCAGCCTTAAAGGACGAATTCACGCTGGAAATGCAACCCATTTCAAATTAACCTAGGGATGGTGAGTGGTACACGAAAGAAGGAAGAACCATGAGAAACGGCCCAGAACCCGAGAAATGGGACCCCTTCCTTGCCCGCTGATTTGAGCATTGATGCGACTCTCATCGCTGTGCCCTCTTCAACACTACGCTCTCTCTCTCTAATCACTCGCCACGTATAGATCTGCGGCGAGTGATCAGCTGGTCGGTGGGCGGAGATCGCCAGACCCGCCAACTTTGAGGCATAATAGGTCGCCGAGGTCAAATTTTCGATGCGAATTGTATAGCATACATTATACTTTTACGATAAAAATCTCACTCCACATATACATAAAATTAACATGCGGAAGTGCGCATCGGGTTCGCGCGCCTCAGTGAGGCCCGTGGTTCCCTCAATAAGTAATTACTTTCCTCGACCTCAATTCTATCGTGAATTTCCTTCCTTTAATGAGGTCACTTCGCACATAGGGGTGCGGAAAATTTGGCTCGTACCATTGTTTACCCACCCGCCCCGGGTTTACGGCATTATCTGATTGCACATTTCAGAAAAGTTGTCAGCAGGAAAATTCGCGATAAGAACGAAGCGTGCGAAAAAGGAGAAATTTCACGGAGGGAGAGGAGACCCCGTTAAGGATGCTGACCAACACACGAGCTCTAACATGGCCTTCCCTTTGGCGCAGTTGGCGTGACACGCCCACCGACTATCTACACTCAATGCAGAAATCAGCGGGCAAGAAATGGTCCCCTTTTCCGGGTTCTGGGCCGTTTCTCATTGATTTCATCTTTCTTGTACGACGTGCACTCCTTTTTAGGATTACGATTGGAGTTGGATCGTAGTGGAAGTGCTTGGCTGAATAATGCCCTAGTTGCGAAAAAAAAGCAATAAAATCTGTTAAATGTGCAAAATGGAACCGCTTTCTCTGCCTCGTTGACCTTCGATAATGGACGAACTAGCAACCAATTGAGGGGGTCGTTTGCAACATGTCAATCCGATAGATGCAGTGATGCAGCAGTTAAACCATGCCTTCGATTGAAACGATTCCATAGAGGTAATAGGATACGCCGTTCAAAGCGAATACCCGTTCAAAATGATATCAAACGCATGAATACATCTGACAACACACTGGTTGGCGGAGCACAGGCGGTGGCGGAGCTCAGAAAGGATTGGCAGCCCCAGGGCGCTGCAACTAGCGCACCTTCGGCCACGAGGAGGCCACATCTCGGTTCCTTGGGCCCCTGGCTACTGCTCACACTGGTGCATGTTCTTCCATGTTGCACAATACTTGATCGTAATCTCTGGCTTTAACTTGATTCTGAAATGGGTTGCATTTTCAGCTCAAATTCTGCCTTTGAACTATGAACTAATTCTTGATAAACTAGACTACGTAAGTCGCCTGAAACCCAAAATCACGTTGTTGAGTAAAAATATTGAGCTCAATCGTCTTCATACCTCTTGGCCGCGATGTTGACTTCGAAACATCACAACATTTTTGCACGCCATGCATAGACCCGTCTACTATGCGCTATAGTGATTTGCCATGACCGAATGCTCGATCTCTTCTTTTTTCAAAAAAACCTCTTATCCAGAAGTTTGAATCGCAGATTCAACTGTTGAGGACTTGCGTTTTCACAATGGGTAAGAAATTGTACCTGGCCACAAGAACTGTCTTTCACAAATTTTTTTGCAGTAGTCAAATATGTATTTTACTAGAAAAACTTGAGGGAGTACTGAACAGTATATATGAGTCACCTTATAGGGTTTTCGAAGCCAACAACAGTATTATGTGAAATTAAAAATTCGTGTAATGGAATATTAAGTGTAGTATTTTGGCTCAGAGAGAAAATCTGCGCGAAAGATATTTTGCTAGAGCAGAAACGGTTAGATATACTGATCGACCATTACAGCAGTTGCTGCGCATTTGCCAGTAGAGAAGAAGGGAAAAACATTCAAAGGAACCTTTCCTTTTATTAATGGTACGAGAGCGGGCGAAGGCAAACAATCTATGACACGCAGCGCGCCCAGAAGAGAAAATGACAATCGGAAACAGGAGAGAATAGCGGAAGTTAGACCCAAATACCTCAACGATGAGCATGCGTGGTTTCTTGAGATCACCGTGGTGGCGACTGCAGAGCCCCTAGTACTCTTTCCATGCGTTTTGGGTCGCAAAAGTGGCCCTATATCTATGACAACGACCCAGCAACTAACTACTGAAACAACCGAAGTGTTATTCAGGAATAATCACCAAGTGCCTCCAAGGCGACGCAACCTACACACTTGGTGACTTGAAATGTCTCCCAAAAAGATTCTCCACCTTTTTCAGAGTTTATTATTTTGAACTTGGTCTGGTAAACAGGGTGATGCAAAACCACAGCGATCTGATAACTTCGTTGGACTCAGAAAACGACTGTATAGGACAAATACGTATTCAAACACCAGTACGATTAAAAATGAATGCCCAATGCGCGGCGGATCGCAAAGATTGCACAACAGTGCTTTCGTAGATTATTTTCAACCTCAGGCTATTCAAGGAAAGTGGTCGTGATAAATCCAGTGGGAGCGAAGGGAAAGTTACATGGTGGATTGGGTAGTAAATCTAACCAATGAGAAAGTTAGTTAGCGCTTGTGGCAGTGGCGCCTTATCAACGACGTGCTGAGGCGCCGGGAAAGAGCTCTCTGGACTTTCAGAACCCTTCACCACCTACATTTCGGACGTGGAAGGGGGGGGGCAACGGCAGCGTACTGATAGATACCCTTGTCATTATTGTCCGATTTTTACTTGGAGCGCACCTTATACTAAATAGCCGTATTTATCGCATCGTACCTTCTATGGTATTACGATATGCTAGCTGTGCTCACCTAGACATTCTTTATCTCACCTTATCTCGAGTACTTGTGTCAGTGAGGTTTGGAACCGTTCTCCACCTTGAAGCCAGCGCAATCGCCTCCTTTAAAGTCCACATATTTAATGATGATTCCTCATGACGTGCGATCTGTCGAAAAAGACTGGAACGTGACCAGAATGGCACCACTAGCGCTGAGAAATCTCGACAGCTGATGCGGCGGCGTGGAATTCGTTCAGTTCCGTTTTGTCTCCTGCTCCTTTGACCAATCTCAGAAAAAATGTTGGACATTCGTGCCACTGACGTGCCAACCATAGATACCTTTGAAGCTTTTTCGGAAACAGCGAAAGTCGGCTTCGGTCTTGCCCGCACTAACCAGGGAGAAATCATCATTTCAGGGAATGCCCAGCTTTTTAAAACGTTTTTTGCATGATATCGAGATACGTGCATGAAAAACAGAACTGTGGTTCATTTTTCCTGAGCGGCCCCTGAATACCAAAAAAGGAGCGAAGAAAAACTTCTCAGGAACTGTGGGAAATTCTTAACTTTCTTCACAGTTTTTCAACCAAAGTCACGTATAAAGGTTGGTGACAGTCCTAAAGATATGATATGTTCCCTCCTCTG
>MU873754.1:2252-14021 GCA_036418205.1 Ostertagia ostertagi | reverse complement strand
CAAAAACGTTTCAAGGGTGCTATGGCAGTCGTTGATGGGAAACGTGATGGCTATCAATCCAGCTGATGAGCCGAGGACGCATATGTTCATCTGGAATAATATTTTCTTCAGTCTGGGTTTTGATGTCAAGGATCACTATAAGGTATCTTTTCTTAGAGAGTTGAGATTCCTCTGACTTGAATGTTTCTTATGTATCACTGAATCTCGTGCGCTTGCAGGAACTTGGAGGTGACGCAGCTGCTTTCGCGGCAACCTCGGCTGACTTACAAGGCGTTCGAGCTTACGCTGCACTTGACAACTGCAAGCTATGTACCTTAGGAATGGCGATCATCGATTATAGGGGATACCGTGTCACCGCTCAAAGTATCATACCAGGGATTCTGGATAAAGAGCAGGTCTGTCTCTAGCCCTCTACGTTCAAGCTCTTTCTCTCCTCGAAACTATTGAACGCAAACAAACTATTCCTTTAGCGGATTTCTTAGTGACAATGAGCTTGAGGCATAACTTCTGTGCGTCGGTTTTAAGACGTTTCTTGCATATTTTTGCTTATAAAGCTGAGTGAATCCCCATAAAGAATTCTATTCCAGGAGCAGTCAGTCGTGTATGGCTCCGTAGATTTCGGTAAAACAGTCGTTTCATCGGAAAAGTACCATGAACTTTTGGAGGCTTCAGCAAAGGATCTGAAATTGTTGCCTCATGAAGTTGTTATCGACGAGGAAGGAAACACTGCAAAATTGTTACATCGCCAGTGCGCGACCGCGACCTATCGTGCGGTCCAATGACTCCCGGCACGCCGCGGGCGCCTGGCACCAAGCCCCCGGTCCGGCGGGCTAGGCGGGCGGTTAGTCCGGCGCAGCAGTATGCGACCTCAAGGTAAGTGCTGCTAAATTCTCGTGTCAGAACATATGTGCTCAATTTACTCATTAGTCCCCTCATCCTCTTCACCAACATTCACAACAATAGCCAATTTAAATGTATACCAGTTTAGCTCCGCCCGCTACCGCGCGCATGACACGGAAGCCTCTGACAAAACTGACAATCGGTGAAGCTTTGGGTTTCACCGCTTAACTATAGCTGCTTCGTTAAATGCATTACTGTCCGTTGCCCATCTTGGCTGTATCTCACTGTTTGATAAGCGCAGTGAAGTGCACAGCTAAAGTGATGTATGTAAACAACCACCATGCATTCGAGAATATGTAGCCGGCTCGAATAATTTTCGGGTTAATTATCAAAGACGGACATGCTCCCGTAACCTTGCACCATCAAATTTATTAAGAGCATCCCCCTTCCACATCCTCAAGAACTAAAGTGTTAGTCGCTCGAAGGCTGTTTGAGTTTTACAATTACAACGCGTGATGAAAATGTACATGAAACTGATGCATATCTGCAATCTGCGTTCGACGTAATGCTCTGCACGTTCGTACGCATATCGTAATTATCAGTCCTCATCTGCCGTTATCACTTTTTGACCCCCACAAAACATGTTACCGTCCCACCCCTATATCAGGTCCCAAAATCAGCTCCTGACGACTGCTGCGAAGCGCACTATGAATTTTGTGAAAATTGTGTTTCAGCGCCTCTTATCTGCTCATATCAGTCGTTATCACTTTGTGACCCCCACCAAATATACGTTCCCGTCCCACCCCCTCTCTAATCGCCCATGCCCCACAAACCAAAGCTACCTGACGACCACTGGTGCCCGAGCTATGAATTTCGCGACACTTGCGTTCTAGCGCCTTTTATCAGCCCTTATCAGTCGTTATCACTTTGTGACCCCCACCAAATATGTTCCCGTCCCACCCCCTATATCATATCTCGAAACCAACTCCTGACGACCACTGGTGCCCGAGCTATGAATTTCGCGACACTTGCGTTCTAGCGCCTTTTATCAGCCCTAATATCAGTCGTTATCACTTTGTGACCCCCACCAAATATGTTCCCGTCCCACCCCCCCTATATCATATCTCGAAACCAACTCCTGACGACCACTGGTGCCCGAGCTATGAATTTCGCGACACTTGCGTTCTAGCGCCTTTTATCAGCCCTTATCAGTCGTTATCACTTTGTACCCCACCAAATATGTTCCCGTCCCACCCCCTATATCATATCTTGAAACCAACTCCTGACGACCACTGGTGCCCGAGCTATGAATTTCCGGTCAGACAGACAAACACATACACACACACACACACACACACACACACACACCACCGCACAACCGCTTAGCCGATTATATATAGTAGGATTAATGGAGCACTTATCGCGTAACGACGGGCGCGTGTACCTACCGTACCCCTCTGATCTTTTTACGCAGATATGCCACCAGATGTTCATTATCCTCCCAAGATTGCCCTAAGAAATTTGCCTTCTGGCTTTCACTCAAACGGCAATTCTTCACTTATTTAGGTGTCTACTCCCACAATTCATTCTCCATCGCAACAAATTAATTACTAATCGGTCAACCAGAGACACCTGACGACGATCACCATCTTCCCACAAATCTTCCACTTGCAACAGATTGTTCCGCAAAACACACGGACGGCCAGCATCTCACAGTCTCCTCGCTCCTTCCGCTGCTCAATACACCATCTCGTCTCTTATTCTGTAGCCCTCTCTAGCCACCTCCTTCTTAGCTAGACTTCTTAATAAGCCTTCTGGTAATTTCAGCGTTTCGGAAAAACGGGCCAATCGCTTAGGGTTCCCCAGCACCCTTTTTCCCACCGATAAAATCTTGCAAAAAGCGCCTCCGTTCCCCATCACCATTGTCGAAATTTTGCCATGACGTGCGAGTTTTTCGGGGAAATTTGGAACCATTCATGAAATGTGGCTCTCCTCAGAAGAGGCCACCTATATCCTGTCCTTGATAAATCAAAATGAAGCCAGCAGTTCTACGAGCTGACCCAATTGTTTATTTTGAATGGGCGTCTATTTGCAGAGCCTCGCTTGTATGCAATTCATTAAAACTGCTGCCAATCACGTCAGACAACATATTGCTGCGAACAAGGAAAATCAAGAAGCACGTGAGTCTCTCACACATTTGTTTACCTTTGTCACTCTACTGTTGTTTGCGCTTTGGAAAGTGTTTGCTGATTTGTAGCTCCGCACGTTGCATCACTCGCCAGTCGCACCAAAAGCACTAGTAGAAGTTAGCGAAGGCCGAGAACCTCTTACAAACTGTGGAGTGATTAAAGAAGCCTTAGCTAAGGTGAGTTTACGAAAAATAGTTGTGGGTGGAGAAATGTTTCGATTCCTCTTGTGAATTTATTGATTTAGGCTGCGGAAGCTGTGCATTCATTGCGACCTGACACGTTTGATATTCGCTTCAACCCTGACTGTTTCTCATCTACGGTGAAGCATGCACCTGGAGAGGATCTAGAAAAGCAAAGACGTCTTGTCATTGAGGTAACTATTGCAGCCTATCTTTATGATTATTCGAAACAAATGTTCTCCCTCAGGTCGCGGAGTTCATGTTGACTTCACAATTACCGGAATTTGTGGCTAGTTGTGTTGATGCTACCGTTACTCCTATTGACGGTGAAAGTCTCTGTGACCTAATGCATACTCGTGGAATCAACGTGCGGTACCTAGGAGATGTTGTGCGAACGGTGAGTAGCATTGTTTTACTTTTACAGCTACAGAAGAGCTTGGCACAGCGTTAGGATGCGGAAGTACACCAGTATAAAATTCAAAAAAAAACAGCAGGTAACAAAAAAAATAAGTCAAAAGTAGTTGATTTTGTCACAAAGCATATCCGGCGCAACTTAGAGCGTCAAAGTGGCAAGTAGCGTCAAAAAATGGATAGCGAGTTGAAATCTGCAGCTTGAATTGTGTGACACAATGAAGACATTATTTGCGCCATTCACCATAGCTATGCCCATTCAGTAGCAATAATTTGATTGCTTACTGGCTTCTTACCTAAAAGCGTGCTTTAGGTGCTGGAAACTGGTCCATCGTCTTACATGGTCCCACTAGCTGTCACTGAGCTCGTGTCACGTTGCGCAAAGCACGTGCTGAGACAGTACATGAACACATTACCTCAGGTCAGTATTTAATCTTCTGTCTTTGCCTTCATATAGAATTGTTTGATAAATTCAGCTATAGCGCGCCATGGGACACAGCAATTTATACTCTGTTTACAGGAGCAATTAGGATGCGCAATAGCTCATCTTCTGAATGCAGTATTCGGAAATTTATCATCCGACCATACAACTGGTGGAAATGCTGAGCGAAATACAAAACGAGTGAGCGATCATTCTGAACGTAATAAATTTCAATCTTACACGACTTCAATTCTATTCATTCAGAATAGTAGAAAGTCTAAGAAGACGTCGGCAAGTGGGGAGTGGGTGTCTGTCAACACTAAAGAGTTTTGGAATGCTGTTTGTCAAGAAGCCAAGAACTATTATGCTTTTGATCTCAAGGTGGCTAGTTTCCTTCTTTCATCTTGAGCATGCTTTTCTTGTGAGAGATACATTCTCTTGGCTTGTAGGTGGACTGCGTGGACGCCGTCGTGGAGCAGTATGGTGTGCAGAAAATTTCATTGTTACGCCGTTTGTGTAGCACCCTGGGAATTCAACTTGTAAACAAGGTAAGCATGCTTTGTAATTTTTCTATCTTGGAAACCCATTGGAATCGTCGATTTCATTTTCGATTTTGTTCTCGTTGCTAGAGAATATTTCACTTAGGATATTTATTTGAATAGAATCTAGCCCTTCATCCTTTCGGGCTTGGTCAATTGGTATCCCATGCGCCTGGTAGACATTAGGGTGACCCACAAGTGAAATTTAGTCACAATCATGCAGCGCATAAGAATCGTAGTAAATTCACGAGATCAATAATCAATGCAGAATCCCTTTTACCATGATTAATGTTATAGGAGTACGTGCACAGAAACAGAAACAAACCCTTGAGTCTAATCAGGTGTAAGGTGACCTAGTCTGAACACTTACCACTATCCCACAACAGACGCATGTCGACCGGTCCTTGTAGATGTTTACATATAACGAAACCCGTGCGAATTTTAATACGACTAAACGAAAATCGAAAGTGTGACATCCATTCAAAAAGAGATTGATTCACGCTGAATGCGTTATCCTTCGTCAGCTAATTTGCCGCACGCTATAGAGAGATGTACACAAACTCGATCGATTAGCGGATTAGATGTAGTAGGGTTCTATTCTGTTCGGATGAATAGCTTTGCCATTTTTAGGACTACCAGCTAGAGAATAGCTTTGCCATTTTTAGGACTACCAGCTAGACACATCGTCTACACGCTCCCGTCAGCCGTTCTCTGAAGATGATATACAGAACTTGATTCCCGTTACTAAGCACAGACAGGTAATAGTTTGGCTCATAGAGTTTGGAAGCTTACGCAAGACATTGTAGAACTTCAGAGAATTTTGAACTCTTCTTGATGAAAGCAAAACAGTAAGAAGGAGAATAGGCAGCATAGTTTTATTTATTATGGAATATAGATTATGATATGACAGATGATTTTGTATAGCGTTTCCATAGTACTTGTTGTTTTCAGCCATGCGCAACTGATGCTAAGAAATTATTCACTCGTGGTCAACAAGCTATGCAAGTTGGACACTTACGCGAAGCTTACGAATGCATCGCAGAATCGGTGGGTCAATTACTTGCGTTCTTCCACGTCCCATATGCCATTTTTAACGGTCTAAACCGAGTATTTACTCATTCCTAACCCGAGGAGAAGCCTGCATCTCTTTTTAAACGTGAATCCAAAGTACCTTTGTATTTTAGGTGAATTTGATGACTTCCGTATATGGTGCTTTACATAGCGAACTCGCTCAAGCACTTCGTCTTTTGGCTCGTCTTTCATATATACTTGGTGATCCGACCGAGGCAGTTGCTCAACAGCATCGAGCCGCGTTGATGAGCGAACGCTGCAATGGAATCGATCACGCGTATACAATTATCGAATACGTAAGTGTTATTGATTTATTTGATGTTCTTAAATACAGAGTTGTTGCGTAAAGATGAGATGAGTTCAGATCAATCTCGCTCACTTTGCATTTTCGAATCTCTACATACCTGCTGCCCTAAGATTGCTCTACCGTGCTCGATACCTTTTGCTCATTGCCCATGGAGAGAATCATCCTTTGATGGCTCAAATTGATGTGGGTTTTTCATTCCGGCTGAGCGAGCTCTATACGTGTAGCCAATATGCACCGATCAGATGTTTTCAGGGAAATATTGGTGTCATTTTATTTGCTGTCCATGAGTTTGATACCGCTCTACGTTTCTTACAATCAGCAGAAACTGTAATGTCAGCTAACGGAGAGCCCAAGCGTCTCAAGGTCTGATTTGCTTTTTTTCGACTGGTTTCTTTTATTTATTTGCTTCCTCAATTGCCAGTGCCTTTATAAGCAAACGGATTGACTGCTCAAAAAGCGCCCCGCGGTTGTTGTTCGAATCCGAGCTCACGATAGTACGAGCACGGCTTCAGCAGTACCCGTTTCGAAAGTCATGAAACTTGCCTACCTAATCAGATTTCCTCATCGATTCATTTCCATTTGAATGCACAAGTTTGTGGGAGTTCCTCGAACAACTCTTGTTTGTTGCAGCTTTCGGATTCCATTTGTCGATATCTTTTTTAGTCTGCTCTAGTGCAGCACATCACTGCCCGTGCACATGCATCTCGCGGAGATTTCCGAGCTGCTTTGGCTGCTGAAAAGGAGACTTATTCAATTTACAATAATCTCTTCGGTCCTGAACACGACAAGACAAAGGTATAGGTTTTATATCGTCTAGAATATTTTTCTCACCGTTGATCACACTATTCGGCAGACACTAATTCCGTTTTCTTTCTTCAGGAATCGAGCGAATACCTCAGTCAAGTTGACGATGCAGGCGGTTGCTTTCCAAAGAAAAGTGATGGATGCGACTAAAGGCAACTCTGTTGGGCCGCTGCTGCCTGCGCAGGTGAGAAAAAGCTTAGCGCGATAAAAAGTTCAAAGAAAGCTTCATGCTCAGCAAATGCAGAGCAAATAATATATGATACGCTATATTTTAATTTTTGAAGTGGATAGTAGCTTGCCTTGCCACTTAGGCGCACGGTATGGTACTATGACTCGTACCGCGTTCTGATGTGGCAGAAATCAATACCATTCCAATAGCAGACTCATCTAGACGTTCTTATAGTCTAGGGTGAGAGTATGGAATGGCACAAATCAGATGCTCCATCTTCCTTCCCATTTTCATATCCTAACAAGGGAAGGTTTCAGGACATGGAGCGCTTTTTTCGAAATGGTTTTCTGCATGTTGTAGGGGCTCATGCGAGGAACACAGAACCATGATCCATTTTTCCTGAACGCCTCCAGGAATGTCAAAACAGTGGTGAAGAAATGGTCCAGAGTTCGATCCCCGGTGATGACTAATTTTTGCAATATAGTTTGGCGCCCCCAGATTGCCGCCAAATGGCGCCATCGTCGGTTTGCGGTAATTTGGCGGCGCCAACATAAATTGCAAAAATTTGTCATCACGGAGGATCGAACTTTGGACCATTTCTTCCCCGCTGTTTTGACATTCCTGGAGGCGTTCAGGAAAAATGGACCATGGTTCTGTGTTCCTCACATGAACCTCTACAAAATTCAGAAAACCATTTTGAAAAAAAAACGCTCCATGCCCTGAAAGACCCCCTTGTAAGTCCCTCATCGATCCTTTCTGTGCATTACGTAATGTTCAATATTTCATTTCCAGCTCCCTCAACCGTCACTATCTTCGATCCTCGATGTATTGAATATTCTCAATGGCATCATTATTATCTCGGTCGGCAGCATGCCTAGCGCTACTGAAAACGCAACGGAAACCCCTGAAAGCAAACCGACCACAGAATCGCTCGGAATGACAGATGAGGCTCTTGATTAGACGTGAATAGTTAGTTTTTACTTATTTCCCCAGGCAGCACTCTCATCATGTCTTTTCAATTTTGAATTATCGTTCGTGCCATCTATACCTTGTTCTCTTCAAAAGAAGACCAGCAGCTAATTTCGTTCTGTGAATTTGCTTTACTAATTCCTTTTAGTGTTGTTGAGGGAACTCCAATTGATGTTTTACCGCATTTTTAGCTGCAATTTCACAGTGATGTGAGCTTAGTTTCAGTAGGATAGTAGTTCTTAGATTTATTCACAATATACTGCGTTGTTGATGTTCCATTTGAGATTTGTTACACGTTCCACTTATTTGTTGTTGTCGTGAAGCCAAGCCCCATTGATTTGGATGATAATGCTGTAGTGATGTTGCTCAGCGCTAACTCAGTCATCGCTAGAGCACATTCTCTTGGACGTAAATATCAGCGCACTTTGGAAGCAACCTTACGTTCTGAGTTTGCCTTGTTCGCTAGTTTTGAGAAGTTCTTCGATTTTTCAAGTGGAACAAAGCTGCTAGCAATTTACTAGCAAGGTTTAGCCTCGTTCTTTTGGAGAAATCGCAAGTATTTCACTGCAGGTATAGCTTATGTCGGCCTGAGACGCGAGCGGTCGCAGCGCGGTGAGGCAATAAGCTCGATTTGCAACAATCTAAGGGCCTTGTTCTGTTGTGACAGCTTAACATCAGTGGTTGGTTGTCAAAGGCATGTTTATCTGTTGTGTATACCTGCTAGTCTATGCAGAGATGCTGTGCGCCTGACTTATTTTACGCAGTCATGAATCATAGTCGAGTCTTACACGATACTGCGAAGATAGTTGAACTCGTATCCAACGGTGTAGGAGAGATTTCATCGTAGTTAATATACTGTAGAATAGGATAATTGTTAGTTAGTGTTCGTTACTTATATGTTTATTTATCATGAAGTACAGAGAGTTTAGAAGTAGTTTGTTATTATTTGTTATATTCGAGAGTGTGCGTTTAGAAATGGAGTTGTTCATCATGATTGTTCATTGCTCAGATTTTGGAATCTTTCGTTTCGTTGTTCCCGTCATCCACGTCCTCTTCGTTGTAAGCTCATCCCTATGGCATCATATATAATTGTTAAATCCAGGTTCGATTGAGCATTTAAATGTCAGTTGATTGAATTCCGGAAGTAAATGTAGTTTACACATGACATGACCTTTGATTTGTTTTGAGTTGTATTGGACGTGGATCTAAAGGCACCGAGTTAGGAAATTGATGTTGATTAGTTATGAAAGCAGAGGTGCCAAGCAGTGCGGCGATGAAAATGGAATCTGAATCAACCATCAAAAAAAAACTGGACTGAAACCACAACCCCGCCCATTCAAGAACTGAGACCGAAACCCCGCCCATCCATTTTGGACGAGTTGGCGGACGAGATGCTTGATGCTTGTGCATCATGCATCTCGATGTAGAATAAAAGACACGACAAGATTATAAGATGGGTCCGCTTGATACATAATGCGTTTTTGAAATGAAATCCGAACTTGATTGGAAAGGATTTCGGCCACTTCAATCTTCAGAGATGGGGGCGGGGGCGGTTCGGAATGGGCGGGGCGAAGGAGTATAGCGCTACTGCAACTAGCGATCAGTCCGGCGGCTTCGTTTGACAGCGCACCAGTCACCAGGACTTACAAGTGGCTTTCTTTGCCAGCTACCTGCTCTCTCCTTATGCTCGCATACCCTTCCCTGATTGTAAAGCCACTAGCCATACGATACCCACTGCCTTTAAATTTCAGGTCTGAGATTAAACTATGTGTTACGCTTGTAAAGGAGCATGGGGATGAGGAGTGTAACCTCAATGATGAAGCAATGGGAAAGAAACCGTTGTGAAGACATACAGTACTTATTAACTAAGGTTTTTCTAGAGGAGACCAATGGTGCGGCGGGATCTATGCTGGAAAAAAGTCCGGGCGAGCGAGATCTCTCCTGTCTGATTGAATCTCCCTCAATTTATGCTTTTATGTAGCGAATGCTTAGTAACAGAATAGTTTCGGTGGCTCATCGAAAATGCTGGAAGTAACCTTCATAGCAACCACACTCATTGATTCATCTCCATTGTTTCGCCGCCAGGCATATCTTGCGAGTGGTCGTCTCTCAGCATGACAGGTCAGATTCGTCTATCACAGCTCATGTGGCTACTACTCCCGGTCAGCTCATAATCTACAATTAGTAGTCTTCAGCTTATACTTAGTATTCTGTCGGGAATTGTCGAACAACCTTCTCTCCTCCTCTCTCTCTCTGACCCCTTTGGAAACTTTGGTTACATCAATTGCAATTGCCCTTCCAAAATAACAACCTTCACCTTCTGAGACGGGTTTATTCTGTTTCCGGGTTTTCGAGGCGGGGTTCGGTTCACTAAAACTGATCTTTTTCATTTGAACCTCTTCATTAAGTGAAAAACACAGAAATGGACCGCAAAGTGGCGATAATGTTGTGGGGCTGACGTGTACGGCCATTTAATGACCGTGAAAAAGGCCGTAAAGCTCAACTGGTCATCGAAATGCCCGACGGACAGCGCACGTGTATACGGTAAGTGCCTAACTTCTATCAAGTACTACTTATTATATTCAGAACAGCTACATTGTGCAGCAATTGATGACTAAAGACTGGTTCGTATTATTGAGAATGGTTTACTTGTTTATTGTTTATTGTTTCGTACGTCAAAAGACATGCCGTCAAACACATGAAGATGGCTCGTAAAGGGAAGGATCAAAGTATATAAAGATTAAACTCCACAAAAAGACAAGAAAAGTCCTAAAAAGATGCTAAGGAGGATAAACCATCATCAAATCATCTTAGAATACTGAGACGCTGAGCATTGCCAATTAGGGACAACGAACTAAAAACTTAGCTCAATACGTGCAGTGCAAGACGCTAGAGACTTGCTCGCGAGGACCGGCGGAATAGTA
The DNA here is from genome assembly GCA_036418205.1 of Ostertagia ostertagi. Lineage (NCBI taxonomy): Eukaryota > Metazoa > Nematoda > Chromadorea > Rhabditida > Trichostrongylidae > Ostertagia > Ostertagia ostertagi. The sequence continues at coordinate 3,198 of MU873754.1, read as the reverse complement.
GTGTAAGTGTCGAGGCCTGAGCTTTTAGCGACGGGTTAGAATGTCGACATTAGAATATCAACTGGGCAGCATACAGTAATAAAATATGAACAGAAACTCTTCTGATTACTGGTAAACCAAATTAGCACATTACTAACACTAACCAATCTAGAAGCTCCCAAGGGAGCGAATTATTCCGTTTCAGGAAATTCATTTTTTAAACCCATAAGAATACGATGTAATGTGGGGCTCAAAAGATAGGATACGGATATTAGGAGGACGATTTGGGATGTCTTTTATTAAAGGAATCCTTCCGCGGAAAATTCTTGCATTCTTTCCCAACATGAATATGTCAGTTGTGATCACTAGAGACAACGTACAAAGTTTCACGCAAGAAGATTCAGTTTCCGAAGAGAAACAAACCTACGAAAACCACACTCTGGGGACGGTCGCGGGTAGGTCGGGCGGAGACAAGGGAACGCATGGAAAGAAGTGCGCCTTGGGCGGCCACGTATCAGGCGACGCATTGAAAGAATCGGGTTTGTTATTGCCATAGGTGGAAAAGGCCAAAAAGGTTTCGTAGTGAAGGAACCCGAGAACCAAGTGGAATCGTTCCCGTCGTCAACATTTGTGACAGATGTACGGCAAGAATTTCAGCGCGTAACAGTTTTTCCGGTTTTCGAATTGTTCACTGACACGAACGCAAAATATCAGTACAAGTCATTATAGAACTAAAAAACAAGATATTTGGAAATTTGCGCGACTGAATTCCAGGGACCCGAACAATCCATCCGATGAGAAATGGTTCACATTTGATCATTCGTATTGGTCACATGACGGATTCAAAACCGAAAAGGACGGCTATTTTTCACCGGAAGACAGCCGATATGCCGACCAGGTAGGTGATGGAGGGAACGAAGCAGACGCAGACAGAGAGACAGACAGACAGACAGATGAGACATACATA
>MU873753.1:0-10256 GCA_036418205.1 Ostertagia ostertagi | reverse complement strand
GCCGACCAATCGGTTGACTGACAAGACAGGGATTAATCGATCTGCGCCCGGTCGATGCATATCGCTCACCTGTTCAAGGTTAATTATCCACTCACATCATAACAACCCAATCACTACTGACTAAACCACGTGGTACTAAGTAACGATCCAAAAACAGAGTCCTTGGAGGGACAGCTGGAACTTTTTCTGACGGTGGGCGGGATTTCCTGTACCATGACCCACAAATCTCTTACTTTTATTACTCATTAATTACAAATCAACAAGCAGTTATGTTTGCCACCCGTCTCTAAAATACCCTAATATTTCATAAAAGTTAAATGAAACTTCAAATAATCCAGTAACGGTAGGTTTAAGACCTATAAGAACCCCATAATCACAGAACAATATACCTTACTTCGAAAAATATTTTATTCGCAATAGAATAAAACTATGAAACTATCAAAGTAGCAATGTATAATACGTAGAAATATTATATGAAACAGTATCACTATGTAGATGTCACTAACACAAAGTATCATTGATGTTCACAAATCTCGAGACGCATGATGATGATGACAATGAGAGGGCTTCAGATGAGAGAACAGATCGCATGCGCTTCGTGCGTTATGAAAAACTCAAACAAAAGCGTCGCTGAACAGTAAGTAACACAAGTAATAAAACGACATGGAAAGTGAAAACAGATTAGCGACACACATAGAGGAGAATTTATCAGCATAGACAACGAATATTCGCTTCTGAAACGCACGCACGTACAGAACCACCTAATATCTTCTTCTCCACATATGTGCACACTTATGATGTTCCGAGGATAAGGGCGACGATCATACCGTACAGACCGAGTACCTGAACGAGAAGACGGGTGAATATTCGCTCAAAATTTCGCCCACTGCAATCAAGATGTGCTCCGCTACAACAGAGAGCGACTTTTTCACTACTCGCAGCGCAAAACTTTTTTGCTGCAGGAAGCCCAAGTTCACTCATAACTAGGTGAGCACTTGGGGTTCCTGCAGCGAAAAGTTTTGCGCTTGAGTGGCAAAAAAATTGTTTGCTCTCCTAGCGACCAACACCCCTAGAATCAAAAATCAGAACTCACTTCAGAGAAGATCAAGATGAGAATCATTCCGACGAACAGACGAGGCTGTTGAGCGGTTCCACGAACTCCAGCATCTCCTACGATTCCTATAGCGTAGCCGGCTCCCAGACCGCAGAGTCCGCATGTAAGTCCCAGCAGCAAGATGTGCGAACCCTTTATTAAGGTTATAGCCTTCACTGGACGCTGTCACCTTTCCTTTCAACACCATCGCAACGACAAGGCCGTAAATACCGATGATACCAGCCATAATAACAGGAATCACAGATTTCATTATCAACTCTGGTCGCATCACTCCCATTGAGCAAATGCCAACAGCTGATTTGGCCGTGCCATATGCAGCGCCCAGTACAGTGAAGATCTATAAGTAAAAAATGTTAAAGGGTAAACTGAAAAATCTCGAAAACTTGATCAATGAGAAACAGCCTTGGACTACAAGCCAATATTCCGATCACATATATCTCAAAATTTTCAATTTTTTTACCCCTGTTGAGCAGAATGATAGGGGAGAAAGCTCTCAGTTGATGAGCACAATTATAGTGGAGAAACCCCCAGTTGGTGAGGACCTCATATAAACCCTTCAGCTAATCTTCTAATCCTCACGGCCGGAAGAGGGGTGGTGAAACCTGTCTTGAAAATCGGGTTTGCCTTTGAAATGACAAAATGTTTTTGAGTTACATTTTGTTAAGGAATCTGGTGCGCTTAATACCATCAGAAAGCAGGAAGTACTTCTGCAAACAGCTGATCAACCCACGGGACAAGTCTAATAAACCTCATAGGCAATTCAGCCACGATGTGAAACTGTTTAAAACACCCTGTCAAACATAATGGGATATAAATATTTTATGTTCAGTTTCAGTCCCATATTACCGTCAAGGAAGCAATTTCGCATCCGTTAATGTGATAGAACATTTACGGAAGTGTCGACACAATGCTGTAGCGTCATCGAGGAATCTTCAAAAGCGGCTGGGTCGTGTTTGGCTTCCCGGAAAAGAGGTGGCACATTTTGGATAGTTTATGGCTAGGATTTCGAGTTTTTTAGGAAGATATTTAGTTTTTTTTTCGAAATTTCGGGAATTTACGTGAGTGTCAGAACTACCCCTTTGTGACTGCACTACATTATAGCTCCTAACCAGCTCGATTGATATTTTTGTGGAACCACATAGTTTTAATTAAAACGAAAGTCGGGAAAAGATGGGAATATGGCTTAAAGACGGAGGTAGGTGGTGGAATCAGCAAAGAGGGGGAGGACCCTTGCCGAATTTCACCTTTACGTAATTTACGCTGCTTTATGCAGACAGAGATTACAAGCTTAGCTATCGATAAAGGCTCAATAAATACGAGGTTAGACTTCTTGAAAGAATTCTTACTGTTCCACTTAAGAAACGCCACGGCATTTGAAGCCAACCGCTGCAGAAGCCCCTAATTGAGCTGCCTATCCCTCATGGGCATTGAAAATGTTTTCCCATCGGAATATGTAGAATGAACAGAATGACAGTGTTTGAGCAGCCTTATCTCTATGAACACGATGACTCAATAGGGCAAAAAATGAGTCATTCGAAAATGAATAATAATCGTACCTGGGCTGAGGCGGCGCCCATGTAACCGAAGAATGGAGCGTACGCTGGGGATTCGGCGGTGCTTAAATCGTACGACATCCTGGAAATATAGTTAGGAACAATACAAGCATTAACAAGAGTTACAAAAACCACATCGGAAGAATTTTTCAAAGATACACCACTTGGGCGGCGCCAAAGACGCATGAATAGCACAATCAAAGAGACCCCAATGGAGAAATTTATTCATTAATATAATGAGAATCGAGCATCACATTCAAAGTAAAGTTATTCTACAAATAGAATATATACATATCGTTAAATCGGACTATGTAGCACCCATAATGAGGGCCACAATCATGCCATACAGACCAAGTACTTCGGCGAAAATTAACATCAGAATCATACCGACGAATATTCGCGGCTGTTGTGAGAGGGCTCTCACTCCCGCGTCACCAGCAATCCCAATCGCGTATCCGGCTCCCAGACCACACAAACCGCATACGAGACCGCCAGCAAATTGAGCGAATGCCTGATTCAAAGTGTAATCGGGACCACCAGGTGCCACCTTACCGGACACGATCACAGCGACGACGAGACCGTAGATGGCCACGATACCGGCCATAACCACGGGGATGATGGCCTTCATGACGAGGTCTGGTCGAGCGACGGCCATCGAGGCGATTCCGGTGCCGGACTTGGCGGTTCCATAGGCTGATCCGGCTGCTGTGAATATCATAGCACTTGTGACGCCAAGAGTGCCGAAGAACGGCCCGTACATGGCCTGCTCGTTGAGCTTGAGTTCCGGATCAACGTCCGTCATGGCCTGTAAAACGCAAAGAGTTGTATGAGGCCCATTTAAAGACCAAAACTGAGAGCGAATTGGGATTCAGGAGAAAAAGGCGACAGTGAGGAAACGGCAGAACGTCAATCAACAAATGGCCGGCTATTCAACCGAAGACGAAAAACGGGACATCCGAGAGGCGTTTTGGCTAGAACTGAAGGAGTGGCTAGATTATAATGAGGGAGGCCGCTGAAAGCCCGCCAGCAAGTATTGATGTAGGAAAAATCGATACGGAAGACATACGAGCAAGTAATCGCCTGCCATTGAGTTAAGGTAGAGCAACGAAGAGGAAATGGAGGAAGCATACAGTATGAAAACAGGAAAGATGCGCTGGTAAAGAGTGACATGGCCGAAGGGGAGCGAAATGATCGACTGGTTGCCCTGTGCGACTGCGACACCGGTCGAAAACCGAAGAGCAATACGGTAGCCGCAGTCGCTTTCGCCAGAGGCGTGACGGCTGCGGCGCGGCGTGTCTTGTACGCAATCTGCACATCCTACACCGGGCCTGACGGCTATTTCAATTTGTGCTGCAGCGTTGCATCGGATGTTTCTTTGCTTTGTGGCTCGTTTTTGAAACTCGTACACTTTATCCGATCATGAGGACAAATCTTGCGGTATTCATCACGGCGCTATCGGAAGATACGGGGAATCCTCTGGGACTACGCCTGGGGGAGGATCCTGGGGGAAAATGAACGCAAAATAAAGGAGAGGGACGAATTCCGGAGAGAATAAGGATTACTTACGCACCTTTGATTCCCTTTCTCCTCTGAGGCTTTGTCGTGGAGCTGAGCGTTCCCGTGGAGCCTGACGCAATGTTACGGGTGCCCCTTCACCCCTCCCCCTCGCAGCACCTTTGTTGCTTTGTACTTAATTTTTTGACCTCTCAATTCCATAGTACTTCGTTTCGTGCCATCCCGGGTAAAGGCGTAAACAGTTTGAAGTATGTAGCTCTTTTTAAACCTATATCGTCTCGCTGTAATTCGCCCGTGCGATCGTTACGATTGTTGCGTCGGAGCACCGCATATGAACGCTTGGTATCCTTCTATTTTATAAAGCGCTAACTTTGTGTGTCGGTTTGTGTATCTGTATGTGTGTGTGTGTGTGTGTGTGTATGTATGTATGTGTGTCCGTCCGCAAAATGAAGTGAGTGAGAAGGAAGCTCATGGGATAAACAAACCGCTAACAAATCGGGTAGCTTACAGGATTTGAGATATCAATGTTTTGCAGGATAGTTGTGATAACACTCTTAGGGCTATATAAACACCTGCTTAGCACACTTCCGTTCATTCCACATGGTGCTGCAGTGGCAGCTGGAGGGCAGTGGAGAGAGGAAGGGAGGATGAGGAAGGGAAGCGAAAAATCTACCGTCATATCATGATTGTGTCCCTTCTACTGTATGAAACACCATTGTGTTGCATACGCGTCACTTCCAGAGGTGTTGGTGTCACAGGAGGAAGGGACCATAGCGGAGGATAGAAAGCTTGCGCAGGAAAGGAAGGTCCCGGCGGTTGACGGGGGACTAATCTGGTTAATAAATAGTATAATAACTATTTCTTCTGAGATGAAGTCAATCCGTTCAGGTGTTGTTGTGCGATAATTCTTCTGAACGCTCATTCATTCACTTTTTCCATTAGGTCCGATCGGATCTGCATGTGCAGAGGAAGACTTTGGCAGCGATTGATGATCCTGGGTTGGTGGTCGTCAATGCCTTGTTCTTACATATATTGTAGATAAATCTGGAGCAGTTCATTGGAGAGGTAAGTGCTTTCAGGTTGCTAGATTCAGTTATTGACAAACAATTTTCTTTGGTGCTAACTTAGTTGGGGGGGGGGCACGCGGCGGCGCGGCAGTCTGCTCACCTGGGCTCTCTCGAGCGAGACAGTGTAAACTCGAACATTCCAGCTTTTCACGCATGTCAAGTGACTGCCCCCACCCCCTAGCTGCCTACACTCCCCCTGGCCCACGGATTTCCGAACATGCCAGGCGAGCAGACTGCCGCGCCGCCGCGTGCCCCCCAACTAAGTTAGCACCATGATATCTTTAGAATGAGCTCAGGTGGGGGGGAGGGAGTGGCGCTGTTTGTCTGCAGTTCACCTAACGTTATGGGACATGCGTGGACCAGGGAGAGTGAATGCAGTTTAGGTGCCGTATGCTGAATGTTGGGGATGGGACGGGGATGGAGAAAGGTTGTGGAGAGGTTTCGTCGCAGGACCCACTTTGCAACGGTCGCACCTTTGATTTTGCAGCTTTGTTTCCATTCTTTTACTGTTCCTGATTGTATATTCGCTCGTCAATACCTTTCTTCATCCAAAAAACAGCAATGAAAGAATGGAAACAAAGCTACAAAATCAAAGGTGCGCCGTTGTCAGTGGGTCCTGCGACGAACCTCCCCAACCTTTCCCATCCCCATCCCCTCCCCAACATTCGGCTACAGGACCTACTGGGGGTGTGGCGGGAGGGGTGCGTGAGCCAATTACAGTGTAGCAAAAGTTTGAATGTGTGATAGCGCCGCTCCGCCGCTTCCCCCCCTCCTCCTAAGTTTCGCTATTTGTTCATATTGTCACCGGGTTGATTGCTGTTCCATGTTAACACTTTGTCATTTACCATATTCATTGGAAGTCGGCTGCATGGCTCTATCCCAAATAATGTGTGGCGCAGCTAAACTAACGCCAGTCTTATCAACAGTGACTGTTTAACTCATTTGCAATTACAGAACACCTTTTTTTAGTAATTATTCAGGCACGAATACATCGCTCACTCGGTCACACCTCGACCTCATAAACTATGTGTAATAGGTCAGTTTTTTTTCAAATATCGATACCATAAAATTTTTTAAGCATCCACATGGCACTTTCGCACACACTAAAACTTAAGATTTTTGTCGTTACATTGGGATTTTTTTCTTTTCTGTAGACATTCCATTTAGATACGGACTCATACGGACTTGAGTGCAGTTACGCGCTTGTTGTTCTCTTTCCTTTCCTTGTTTTTGTCATGTCTCAGGTAGTGCCCTCGCCTCCTCGATTTTTCCGGTAATGAATCGCTTCTCTGCCCTTGACCCGTTCATTTTGCGACCTCAGTGAGACATAGTTTCACCATGCGCTGCATTTCTCATCTGCGCTGGGGAGTTGCTGTCAAAAATCTAAAAAGCTCAAGTAAGCAAGTCTGAGTGGATGTATTTTCAGTACCCTATCGAAATCGGGAAGAAGAGCTGTCCGAATTTGCTCCTCATCTGAGCAAATTCCTACGTGGACAAGGAGTGGATCACTATTTGATGGTGATGAATCAAACCGATGAGTTCCGATTCAACAGAGCTTCCCTAATCAACGTATGAACCGCTTCTTCTTACGACTTTTGCGTGTAGATCGACGTCGTGTTTCATGTTTTGTTTTGATTTAGGTTGGATGGTTTGAATGCGACCGACTAGGCTGCGATTACATGGTGATGCATGATGTAGATTTATTACCACTAAATCCAGAAATTAGTTACCGATTTCCTGGCGAAGGCGTTGTGAAGCATATTTCTGCGCCTCAGTATCATCCTAAGTAAGTTGAGGCGTTTGGCTTTCAAACAGCTTTATGCAAAACTTTTATGTCATATATTCGCTGGTTTCAGGTATAATTATACAAAATTCATTGGCGGCGTGTTAATGTTAACAATGAACGACTACAAGACTCTGAACGGCATGTCGAACAAGTACTGGGGATGGGGACTGGAAGATGACGAGTTTTATCTGCGAATAAGGTGATTAGCGGTTTTTACTTGAATCGTTAGCTCTTTTTTCTTTAACCCTACCATTCGTATTCGTGTCTGTTACTTTTCTATAATACATCTCATGATCACAAATGTGTGCATGCTCGGAAAGTTCTGAGCACTAATCTCTCATTGAATATGTTCTAGCTGAGCTAGGCATCAGAGCCGGAACTCAATAAGTTTTTTTCGGGCGCGTGGCGGCAATTGAGAATGCCAATTACCCCTTCCTGGTCTCATCAGGCTTTAGTCTTAGGACGTACTAGGGGTTCTGCGATACAAAGGGCTCCTGTACGTAATTGCCCCATCTAACAGACCCAGCGTCAGTTTTGCTTTCATGTATCGGCACAGTTACAGATAAAGCCAACACGAATCGCATTCGAATGAACGACTCCTCTCAGGGATGGCTCATTAAATCTTACAAGGGTTGCAAACCTCTCCACGAACCGTTCCAATACATTCCGTCACATCCACGGGGTAGAAAGGAAGCGTGACTACGCCGTTGTGACAAAGGAACAAAAGGCGATGAAAAGGAAAAGGGATCGCGTGAGTCAATTTGTCTCTCTTGGTTTTCCAACTCATTTGGAATTGTTCATATGTTAACAAGTTCGACTGCGGATCCTTTTAGTTTCTTATGACGATAGGGGTTTATGTGGGCTAATATAGTAGAGTTCTAAATGCCTCAAGCATATAATTATTCTTACTCAATATTTAATATTACCGACGAAGGAGGAAGAGCGATAAAACAAAGCCACTATTTTGTATGGTCATTTTTCTTTCAGTGTCTCCGAAGCTTAATTATAGGGTCTTGACATGTGAACGCACAGGGTGAATTGATGCCGTACTTTTGTAGCGTTTCTCGATACCGACGAAGGGATTGAAGAGCGATAAAACAACAAGCCCTATTTTGATGAATCATATTTTCTTTTTCATTGATTCAGCTAAAGTATAATAGGGTTGAACATGTGAACGCCCACGGTTAAATTAATCCGTGGTTTTTGTAGATCTCGGGGCTGAACAGTGTGAGGTACAATATCGCCGCCCGCCGAACCCTATATTACGGTGATGCTACAGTAAATGTGGTTGATGTCTATCTCTACTGCGATATGAAGTGGACACCATATCTGCAAGTCAAGGTCTCATCGATGAACAAACGGAAAGGTATTTGTTGGTTTCATTTCTATCGAGCCTATATTTGAAGAGCCATTGTTTGCGCCATTATTCATTACCATTGTGCGCACACCACGGATTGAAGTGTTTTATTTTAGAGGTGCTTGAGAAATGAACAAGAGAGGTACAAACCTGCCTCACTATATCGTGGCTCCTTAAGTCATGGAAATGCCGTCGAGCACTGGTGGGAGCAGCTTTCTGATTTTTCAATTTGTTTTCTTATTTTGCCTTTTTCCTGTGGTCTTAAATCAAGTGCATTTCATGCATTTTTTGCCATCCTTCATAAAATTTCTATCGACTTTTACACACTTTATCTTCCGTTCTTTCCTTGTTGTTTGTTATAAGCCCCCTTCAAGAGTCTGCCTATCAGCTAGGTTTTGTAGGCAATGATTCGCATTCTATCCATAAGCGAAATCATAGGTCACTATACTATGCGAAATTCATGGAAACAAATCATTTTTGATTCTTTAGACGTCAGAGCGCAACAAAATGAACAACAAGGTAGTCTTAACTAATATGCAAATATATGAATATTTTAGCAAATATATTAATGAATTCAATGAAGTTTGAACCTTTGATGTTAGAGATTGACTTCATTATTACATGGGGTCAAGCAAAAGGGCCTAGTCTAGTTCAAATTTTTCACGTGCCTTTGGACGGAAACTAGACTTGTCTATGTTTTGTCTTGTCTTGAATATGTCCTTCCTTAGTGCTCATCATTAAGGGAAAGCAAAAACAAACAATAATAAAAAATGTTCTTTTGTCTAAAAATTAGTCATATTAATTCAAAAACTAGCGCAATGTTGTATTAGAAAAGAGGAGGTGGTAGTTGTGAGGAATCTTGCCCATTCTCTATTTATTCAGAATTCTAGCGATTATTATAAGGTGATAGGTATATTTGGCCAAAAGGTCAGAATATTCATACTGTGTTCGTGACTCATGTTTTTTTATAAACTCTTCATGCTCCTAGCAAACCCCTCCTAGTATTTGTAGACCTATTTATTGTCATGTACCTGTGATGGTCTACCTGTGATCTGAGCATTTTATCGTTCTCATAACCTGATCATGCAGCTTATAATCAGGTCTGAAATTTTGTTACTTCTTTCCTTTCCTTTCTATTATATATCCGACAAGTTGCCGTTGTTAAAGCCTTGTATTTCGAATATCTCTGTTTATCTAATAATCGGGTAATCGATTGCCGTGTTCTGAGGTCTGAGGGTGCTCTTCTAAGGTTTTTTTTACAATGCTGTTTGATGATGTTTTCTGTCTTTAAAGATAAATTATTTATTTAATGATCTATACATAGCACGCTCTTTTTCTTTTCTTCTTTTTTTCTGAGTCATTGCATGGAAACCCAGATGGTTGGCACTCGGAAGAGTAGCCAGAAGAACGTCCCGCAGAGATCAGTACGACTGAGCGACGACAGACAGTTGAGGAAACCCGTGTACGTGGGGATATCATCGAGGTAATCTCATTTTGTAGATGGCTGTGCAGACTGAATTGGGATAGGCTTTGAAGTACTCGTTTTGGTGGTTATGAAAGATTTTTTGACTCGGAATCAAGAACTAACCGAATTCGTCCTAGAGAACTCGTTGATCAAACCGTAGATGGTTAGATCGGCGAACTGCAGCTTTGATGGGGTCCATACCAGCTGTTCCGTCAGCAGTAGCTGTACGGAAACGGAAGTACCGATTACCTGCAAGTGTAACGCTTCCTTCATGGATCAGGGTGGGTTTGGTTAGCCTCTGGAGGAAAGGTTCTCGCCCTTCGACAATTTCGTATGTAATCGGCGTGAACACGCTGGGTATGAGAAACAAATTGTCAAATTGGGAAGAAAGTCCTTCTG